>CAJNJA010002648.1:7746-18226 GCA_905231915.1 Symbiodinium necroappetens | reverse complement strand
ATATATATATAGACACACACACACACTAGATATATACAGAGATACAGAGAGAGAGAGAGAGAGATAGATAGATAGATATATATATAGATATATATATAGATATATATATATATACATACCTACCTACCTACCTACCTACCTACCTACCTACCTACTTACCTACCTACCTACCTACCTACCTACCTACCTACCTACCTACACACATACATACATGCATGCATGCATACATACATACATACATACATACAGATGTATGTATATATATATATATACATATTATATTATACTCTATATATATATACACACACACACGGGCTGGAAGCGGGCCGCAGTACTACTTACATCAGACGCCTGTGGTGCGGGAACACTGTCGAAGGAGGAGTCTTCTGCCTCTTCTGACCTACACACAAACTTTAAACCCCAAAGCCTACGTGGGAAAACCCCAAGAAGCAAGACCAGTGTGTTCATAGCAACGATCGTAGCATGGCTCATGATGGTGATAACGATCATCATAATAACGACGGCAGCAGGAATCATAGTGCTACTAGTAGTAATAATGGCATTACTCCGTAGAGTACGACTAACCACAGCGGCAGAAATCATAGCAGACTACATTAAAGGAAACTACAGGTGGGGAGTTTAGGGTATATAGTTTATAGGGCTTCTATAAGGCTTCTATAAGGTATATAGACCTTCTATAAGGCTCCTACAACGGTAACTACCCACTTGAAAATGTCCTAGAATACAGACCTAAACCCTAAACCCCTTCTGCGATTTCATCCGAGGCCACGGCCACGAGCTTGGGACGCCAGGGTGCCCGGGATTGCTGGCCTGCGTTGCTGTTTGGGCTTAAAGCTTCCGATTGCTCTTAAGGGCTTTGGTTTCCCGAACCCCTAAACCTTAAACCCAAAACCCCTAAACCCCCAACCCCTAAATCCCCAAACCCCTAAACCCCCAAACCCCTAAACCCCTAAACCCCTAAACCCTAAACTGTGGCAGGGGTTTAGGGTTTAGGGTGTAAGGCTTAGGATACGGGGCATGGGGGTTGAAGGCATGCCAGGCCAAAGCATTGTGAGCGCGCATGAGCCTTCAAGACGTAGTGTAGGGGCCTTGAGAATTAGAATAGGGTTTTGGGGTATATATGCTATATTTATAATAAGGAACCCCCCAAACAGAAAAAGGTAACTATGAGTTTGGGGTATATTACTATGCTATATTTATACTAAGGAACCCGGAACCCCCCAAATAGAAAAGGGCCTGGATGATTAGAATAGGGTTTTGGGGTATATTATGCGATATTTTTCTGGAACCCCCCAAATAGAAAAAGGTAATTATTAGGATTCCTGTACTACCCACCCCGAAACCTTCTAGGGTTGGGAGGCCTTGGAGATTTGTATGGCTTCGAAAAACACCCACAGCCTAAACCCTAAAACCAAAACCCCAATCCCTAATGCCCTAAACCCAAAACCCTAAACCCTGAAACCCTAAACCCTGAAACCCTAAACCCTAGACCCTAACCTAAACTCCAAACCCTAAACCCTAAACCCCAAAGCCGAAGCCCTAAACCCCCAGCCTGCGCCCTGCGAGGAAGATCGGCGGATTTGACCCGCACGTATCTGCCCGGTCTGCCCTGGAGCGGCCGCCTCCCAAGAAGAAGAACATCTCTGCCGTGTAGGGGTTTAGGGGTTTAGGGGTTTAGGGGTTTAGGGGTTTAGGGGTTTAGGGTTTAGGGGTGTAGGGGTTAAGGGTTTAGGGCTTTAGCGGTTCAGGGGTTTAGGGGTTTAGGGGCTTAGGGGTTTAGGGTTCGGGGTTCAGGGGTTTAGAGGCTTTGGTTTTCGGCTCACGAAAGTGCGGGTTGGAGGTTGCTTCTGCGCTTGAGCTGGAACCCTGTGCTAGCCGAAGGGAGAGCCGATGTGCAGTCGCCCGAAGCACTTTCCGGCAATATAACGAGCCACTGAAACCTCACAATCCAACCTACAACCAAACATCCACATGCACTGAAAGTTTCAGGTTCAGGGTTTAGGGCCTAGTGACAAAGACGCTGAGACAGAAGTGGCTTACCAAGTACGTCGACTTGTGGTTGCACTTGGCACAAAATCTACTCCCTCTGCCCTCACTTGCCCAGATAAACTACCCTTAAAGGGAACCTTTGAAGTATCCCTTATACAAAGCCTTTCTACTACCCTCTCATAGGGACCCGCCTCCCTTCGCTGAGAAGCTCGAACCGGCTGCCGAAGTGCAGGGATGGGTGCGCCGTAGCGGTTGGCCGAAGACGGCGCCTCTTCTTCTTCTTTCTCTTTGAACTCAGCTTAGAGTTTAGACGACTAGGAATAACACGAAGACTGGTTTAGTAAGGGTTGAGGGTTTAAGACTGCAGAGACTGCTAGAGCCACTGCTGATGCGTGTGCTCCTACGACTCCTGCTCCGGCTCCTCCTGCCCCTCCTGCTGCTGAGAAGAGAGGCATGGGGAGAGGGCCTGTACTGTCCCGAAAGACCCAGCATGAATTTAAAAGCAATCGCCATAACAATGGCGATGAAGGCGACGAGAACAGTGTGCAAAATGCTGTGAGAAAGAAGTTGCCACACTGAGAGTGGCACTTCTCGTCACAGCAACAGATGTTTGTAAGCCCTTAACAACTTGGAACAGGGTCCAGTAAACGCCCTAACCCCCTAAATCCTAAACGCTAAACCTTCAAGCTGAAACTCCAAATCCTTGAACCCACAAAACCCATGAACTCGTAAACCCTAAACCCGAACTGAGACGCACGATCTTTTGGAAGGCCAAGCCCAGGAGAAACACCATGAACACGAACACAGCTCGGAGAGAGCCAGATCAAAGTTTCAAGAGTCCCACTTAGGGTTTAGGGTTTAGGGTTGGAAGTGTCTTATCAAGGTTGTTTGGGGTACATAAAAGTCTTATATTTCCAAAGTCCTGCAAAGATTTTATGAAAGATCTCTAAAGCGTTACAAGGGCTCGACTCGACCGGAATCCGCAAACCCTAGACCCTAAACGCCCTAAACCTGAAAACCCTAAACCCTCAACCCTAAACCTTAAACCCTCAACCCTAAACCTTAAACCCTAAACCCGAAACACCCTAGGCCCTAAACCCCAAACGCCCTAAACCCTAGACCCGATAACAAAAAACAACAAAACCCTAAACCCTCAAAAAACAAACAAACCCTCAACACTTAACAAAACACCCTAAACCCTAAGACCTCAACAAAAAAATATACATATAATACATATAATATGTATATATATATATATATATCTCTGTGGTGTGTGTATATATATATATATCTTTCTTTAGGTCAAGGAGCGGCCTGGGCAAGCTCCGGCGGCGGCGCCGCCACGGGCTCGAAGCCTCATTGGCTAGGGTCCAGGGTTTAGAGTTTAGGGTTTAGGGTTTAGGGTTCAGGGTTTAGAGTTTCTGGTTTGGGTTTGGGTTTTAGGGGTTTGGGGTTTAGCAGAGATTGGGGTTTAGGGTCTGGAGCTTGGGGTTTAGAGTTTGAGAATCCTTTTTCAGTGCAACAGCCCCTTTCACTCCTCGGCGAGACGAGACTCACTCCAGATGGAGCGTACACGTGGTATGCCATCTCAAGAAAGCACACACTACTCCCTAAACCCTAAACCCTGATGAGCAAACCTTGCCACCTCGCAGAATAGCTGGGACAGTACAAGACTGGGCTCAGGGAGGAGCTCAGACGCAGGAGGCGACACCACGACGAGGCACTCGATTTGGGGCTTAGGGTCTGAGCTTTGGGGTTTAGGGTTTAAGGTTGGAGGATAAGATGGCAGTGTACTCTGCTTCTGCGACGCAGATCATGACCCTGATGCTGGCCGGCATGCTGGTGATGGCGATGGTCTTGATGTTTAAGAGCACCGTCAGGCTGATGACGACGATGAATATGACAGACATGAGGAGGAGGCGGAGGGAGAGGAGGGAGAGGAGGGAGAGGAGGGAGAGGGCGAGGAGTGAATGCTTCGCGCCTGCACGCCAGCCAGTCAGGGCATCCAGGGACTGCTGGAGCTGCAGCGCGGCCCTTGTCGGCTGGTACGCCGAAGCCGACGCTGGCGCTGACGGGGATTCGCTGAGAACCTCCACAGGAGAGCCACCAGGGATTCTCTCAGTTGGGGTTGTTTCTTGGGCTTTAGGGAAGCATTAAACACCTGCCCACATGGGAGTTTCCGAAAATAAGGGGTACCTTATGGTCCTTATAACAAGGATCCTACCATTTAGGGTACTATATTAGTCCCCCATTTCCGGAAACCCACCACGTCCACCTCAGCAGTCAGCATGGAATTTCTGATCCAATGCCGACATGCTCCAGGCCTTCGCGATGCGCTTCAGCTCGTGACCTAGGATGCACAGACTAGCGTATGTGTATGTATGTATGTATGTATGTATGTATGTATGTATATACATACTTATATTTATTTTATTGATGTATTTATGTATTTATATATTTATATATTTATATATTTATATATTTATATATTTATATATTTATATATTTATGTATTTATATATATATATATATATTATATATATATATATTTATGTATTTATATATATATATATATTTATTTATTTATTCATTTCTTTATATATTTATCTATTTATATATTTGTATATTTATATGTTCATATATTTGTATATTTATATATTTATATATTTATATATTTATATATTTAGATATTTAGATGCTTAGATATTTAGATATTTAGATATTTATATATGTATATATTTATATATTTATATATTTATATATTTATATAAATATATATTTATATATTTATATATTTAGATATTTAGATATTTAGATATTTATATATTTATATATTTAGATATTTAGATATTTATATATTTATATATTTATATATGTATGTGTTGTATCTTTATATATTTATATATTGATTTGTTTATTTATTTATGTACAGCATATGCATATACATGTACATATGTGTATATATATATATACAAGAGCATGCTGATACATATACATACCCTTGAAAGTCAGGACGACTCAGGCGCGCACCGATCCTCTCGATGAGGCTCAGGCCTGTTCATCCAAGGCCGAACTCCCTACAGCCGACCCCCATGGGTTCCTTTTGAGAGCTTTCTTTAAAGGAATCTATAAGGGATCTCTATAAGGGATCTACAAGGGGCCCATAATGAATGTATCAGGGATCCATAAAGAATCGGTAAGGGATCTAGAACGGGTTCAATGCTTAAGTGCCTTTTGCTTTTTTTTCAATCCCCGCCTCCGGCAACAGCACTGAGACCGAGGCTGTCGCGCCTGCACTGCGTGCATGTTCCAAAGACTGCAGGGGACGTCTTCTGACATCTGACTGATCGTCATTGACACTATCGTAGCTCTTGTGGCCATTACTATGGTTACTATGATGGTTGCTGGTTGATGTTAGCATAACTGTTATGACCAAAGATCTTGCGAGTAGTATCATTATTTGTTCTATCTGGCGTCGATGCTGATGTTCATTGATCTCTATCAATTCTATAATTGCTGTTCATTTATCCTCGGTAATATCTACGGCTGCTGGTATTCTGAAAAACGTTCTGTTCTTAGTCTTTTTCTTGTTCCTGCTCGCAGTCTTGATGTTACTCCTATTGTTCTTCTCAGTATGATGACGACAATTCCTACGAATACGATGATGACAACAACGAGTGTCGATGGCAATATCGTTGTCCATCCAGTGACGTCTGGCGACCACACCAAGCAACATCACAAGCAAAATACTCCACAGCCACGTGTTCAACAGCTCAAGCGCGAGGTTCAGGCGTTGAGTCTCAGCTCTCTTGCGGAGACCCGCCAGTCAGATCTTGCTCATGAAGCCTGCTTTCGGAGGCTACTTTCCATCGTCCCGAAACTCCCTGCATCCCAATGCCAAGTCCCCCCATCTTGTGCCTGCCGCCAAACGCTGTTGCCTCCCAGGACAAACGCTGGTGGACGGGGCTAGCGGTTTAGGGTTTACTTGGTACACTTCTCGATTTGTGCGGGCGGGTTTAGGGTTTAGGGGGTTTAGGCTGCTTCATCAGAGGCGTCGGCCCGTCTGCTCGGCTGCCCAAGAATGAAACCCCCAAACCCCGAACCCTGGCCCTCAAATCATAAGGGCCGTAATCATTAGAATAGGGTTTTGGGGTCTCATGTACTTTATTTTTGATAAAGAGCTCCCAAAACCCTACTCTAATTATGAAGGCCTCTTCATGACACTCCAAAGCCTAAACCCTTAAGCCTTCAGGGGTAAACTCTTCTCCACCGAAATGACAAACCGCTCTTGGGAGGGCACAGGTAGCTGCGGAGCCAGCAAGTCGCCTGTAGCCCAGGGAAGGCTCGTCTAAGGGTTTACGGTTTAGGATTTCGGGTTTTAGGGTTTAGGGTTTAGGGTTTAGGGTTTAGGGTGGGATTCAGGGATGAGGCCTTCAGGTTCGGGGTTTACGGTGTAGGGTTTCGGGTTTAGGGCTTTGGAACCTAAGCCCTTGCGTGACTGTATAAGGTGTCATGCGAACTTTTTGTTTAGATGGGCTTCTTAGATATAGAGTCGCCCTGAACCTTGCAGGTTTTGTAAGGGTCTTTTTGTCGGGCTTTTGCAGGCGTTGAGTGTTGCATGGAACTCCATAGGGGCCTCAACAAACAGAACAGGAGCTCACGTGAACCATGGCATAATTTATGCTAAGATCGGCGCTATTCGCTGCTTTCTTCAGTCTTCGGATCCCCCCTAAACCCTAAACCCTAAACCCCTAAACCCTAACCCCTAAACCCTAAACCCCCAAACCCTAAACCCTGAACCCGTGACCTCAAGACCCAAAGCCGAATTTCAGGGTCGTCGGAAGCCCCAAGCCCCATACCCCGATCCGGCTGGGGCTCGGGAGAATGTAGGCCCCAACATCCATAAAACCCGCTCTCCCTTCATATAGGGACCTTAACAAATTCGAACAGGGGTTTCGGGGTATAATGTTATACCATTACTATAATAAGGACCCCCAAACTAGCATAGGCTGTTTAAGTCCCCAATACTAAACACTACTAAGCAGAATCGCAACAAGGAACCTCAAGCTTAAAGCACCCGACAGCCGAATTCCTCAGTCCTGCAACCTTGAAACCCCGAGCCGGAACCACCAAACTGACGCAGCTTTAAAGAGCCACCCTAAACCCTAAACCCTAAACCCTAAACCCCTAAGCCCTAAGCCCTAAGCCCTAAGCCCTAAGCCCTAAGCTCCTAAACCCCCATCAGAACCTCCAAAGGCACGGCCCCCTTTGCCACTGCCGGGTTCGAGAACCCTTGAGTTCCACTATGCACGGTTTATTTTAGGCTTTAGGGTTTAGGCTTTAGGGTTTGGGCTTTAGGGGTTAGGCTTTAGGGTTTAGGCTTTAGGTGTTGTTGCTGTTGGGGGAGGCCCAAGGGGGGAGGGGAGGGTGGCGGGGTTCCTATATGGCTGGGGTCCCTCTTTAGGAGCCCAAAACTAATGTGGTACCCAGATACACAAGACCCTCTAAAGGACCCTGGTTTAGAGAACTACCCATATAGAACTCATTTCTAATGTGGAGTCGACATGCAAACCTTAAACCCCAGACCCTAAACCCCAAACCCCTAAACCCTAAACCCCTAAACCCCTAAACCCCTAAACCCCCACACCCCTAAACCCCAAAACCCCTAAACCCTAAACCCCTAGACCCCCTAAAACTCTAAAGCACCCAATGCAAACTCGGGCACTGGCCTCGGTTGCCGATCCCGGCCTGCCCGCAAGGACCAAGGAGGAGATTGCAGGATGGGTCTTGTCACTGCGTTGGGGTTTGGGGTTTAGGGCTTTGGGGTTTCTAGGGATTTAGGGATTTAGGGCTTAGGGGTTTAGAGGTTTAGGGGTTTAGGGTTTTTAGGGCTTTTAGGGTTTAGGGCTTCGGGTTTAGGGCTTTAGGGCTTTTAGGGCTTTTAGGGCTTTAGGGTTTTTAGGGCTGTTAGGTTTTAGGGCTTAGGGTTTAGGGCTTTAGGGCTTTTAGGGCTTTTAGGGCTTTCGGGTTTTTAGGGCGTTTAGGGTTTAGGGCTTAAGGTTTAGGGATTTAGGGCTTTTAGGGCTTTTACGGCTTTTAGGGCTTTTGGGCTTTTAGGGCTTTTAGGGCTTTTAGGGCTTTTAGGGCTTAGGGGTTTAGGGGTGCCTAAGACTGAAAATCACACCCTGAACCCAAGAGGCAAATACCCCAAGCCCCCAGAAACCCACACAAACACTCTGAAACCCGTAAACCCGAAAGCCCAAAAACATCCTCAACCCAACAGGCCTTACTCCTAAACGGCCTAGACCTAAGAGCCAAACTTCAGAGACCCTTTTACCTACTAGTAGCACCTTTGAGGTTTAGGGCTTAGGGTTTGGGAATTTGGAGTTTAGGGCATAGGGGGGTTTAGAGGTTTAGGGGGCTACGGGTTTTCCCCTAAACCCTAAACCCTAAGCCCTAAACCCTAAACCCTAAACCACTAAACCCTAAATCCCTAAACCCCTAAACCCTAAACCCTAAACCGTCATTGACAAGAGCTGCGGTCGGCCTGCGACGGTTCGGCCCACGGCAGCAGAGGCTCGATGTCTGTGGGGAAGCTCAGGACTTCGAAGCTTTTTGCCACACGGGCTCTATGATGGCATATGAATAGTTCTCTAAATTACTGTTGATGATATAAATCATTGCATTACCTTAAGGACCCTAAACTATGGGAATTGTGGTATGTTCCGTATTATGGGTAATGCAGGATTTATACCATCAACCGTAGTTCTCTAAATTGGGGGTCCCATTTTTGGGTCCCCGAATAGTACGGCACCCTTGTAACAAAAAATCGAAAAAGGACCCTGATTTAGAGAACTGCGCATAAAAGGGCTCTATGGTTTTATAGGGTTCTACGATTCTTCTTTGGGTTCTAGTTCTGTCACGGGTTCCATAACATAAAGGGCTGGAGGGTTCCATAATTCTCTATCGGTTCTACAAAAGCTTGAAACGATCTCACGGCATTGATAGTGCAAAAAAGCAACAGTAAGCACGATAATTAGGGCCAAAGACATAAATGGCAAGCAGATGCAAAACTACGAAGGACCCAGATTCTAGCATCAACATTATCACCACCGCAACTAACCGCCCCGAAAAAAACCGAAACCCGAATTCCCTAAACCAATCCGTAGGTCTTTCACCCTCAAGACCCAAAACCCCAAACGGAACCCTAAACCCTGAGACCCTCAACCCTAAGTCCTGAAAGAAAAAAATCCTAAACCCTAAACCCTAAATCCTAAACCCTAAATCCTAAACCCTAAAACCCTCAAACCCTAAGCCCTAAGCCCTAAAACCCTAAGCCCTAAACCCTGACCCCCAAGGCCGCTGTACACCCGGAGAAACTACCGGAGACCCGACCCCCCCAAAGCAAAGAAGGCTGCGGATCCTAAACCCGAAAACCCGCAAACCCTGAGCCCTTAGGGTTTAGGGTTTGGGGTTTGAGTTTAGGTTTGAGGGTTTAGGAGTTTGAGGGTTTAGGATTCAGGGTTTGGGGGTTTGAGGGCTTAGGTTTGAGGGTTTGGGGGTTTAGGGTTTAGGTTTGGGGGTTTAGGGTTTAGGTTTGAGGGTGTAGGAATTAGGTTTGAGGGTTTGGGGTTTAGGTTTGAGGGTGTCTTGGAGATCTGGCCGTACCCCTCCTTCAAGTTTGCGAGCCTCCGTCTTCGCAAGCCCTTCCCTAAACCCTAAACCCTAAACCCTGAACCCTAAACCCTGAATCCCAAAATCCCAATTCCTTTTCTTCAAGACCCCACACCCCACGACCCTCGGCCCGAAGGAGTTAGGATTAGGGGGACCCTTGGGGATGCAGATCCTCTCAAAAAAGGTCCCCTTTTTTGAAGAGAGCCAGAAGTAGGGTTAAGAAGAGTCCCCTTTAAGGGTCTCCCGAATACTACAAAGGGACTAAGGCCACTTTCCTTCCGGGCCTTGACCCAAGCCGGACGGCACAGGTGGTGGCATGCCTGAACTGTTGATCCATAGATTGTTTAGGGTTTGGGGTTTAGGTAGGGTTTAGGGTTTAGGGTTTAGAGGTAGGGTTTAGGGTTTAGGGTTTAGATTGTTGCCGTGATCTACGTGCGGCTGGCAATGTCGGTACTTCATCTGCTTCTCGTCTTCGGTTGGCGTACATGCTGCAGACATGTCAAAAAGGCTTGAACAAGTACTGACCGAAGTACTCGGAGCAAGGCTGTCGGGGGTTGTTCGAATTCAACTACCTAGACCCTCCATCTACCCTCTATTCGACCCTAAGCTGAGGTTCCTGACCCTAAACCCGAAACCCTAAAACCGTATCCTAAACCCTAAACCCCAAAACCTGAACCGAAGTCTTCAGTCCTTCAGCCAGGTTTAGCTGTCGAGCAGGGGCTTCGTTTGTCCAGTCTATAGCCCTCATCCCGGAAGAGGGGTCAGGGCCTTAACCCCTAAACCTTGAATCCCTAAA
>CAJNJA010002637.1:7500-18226 GCA_905231915.1 Symbiodinium necroappetens | reverse complement strand
GCTACTGAGCTGCTACTGCTACTACCACTCCTACTACTACCACCACTACCACTACCACTACCACTACCACTACCACTACCACTACCACTGCCACTACCACTACCACTACCACTACCACTACCACTACAACCACTACTACTGAAGGAAGCGTACAACGCACGCGACCTTTGACACCAAACAAGGAACAAGGAACACGGCCGGGTTAGGCTTAGTCGACGTACCCAGAAAACACAGCAGTGAAGAAAGGCGTGAGCTTTTCCGCGCGGCGGGCGTTACGCTCAGTGCAGCCTCGCACTCGAAGGTACGGGCACCAAAGGGCGTGCAAACTACTGGCCAGTCGCGCCGTGCAACCAGCACCGGTCGTAGTTTGCGTTCCTTAATGGCTATAATGGGAAAGTTAAGAGGCACGTGACAAACATGCTGGTCGGACCATGGAAGAAGGAGATGCAAGCAAGGGGCATAGATCCCAAGCGCGTAAAGGACGAAGTGGCCCAGGAGCTTTTCGATATCTTTCAGAAGCAGGGCTGCCGATGCGCATTGTGGGATGACAACGCTTGACTGTACTCCTACTCAACCCTAAACCCAAAGCAGCGCAACCCGAGATCTTTACTAGTAGCATTGCCTGCGTTGGGGGTTGGGAGGTAGCAGTAGTGGTAGACGTGGTGGTCGTGGTAGAGTAGTCTGTACATAATGTAGTACAGTCGTAGTGCCGTAGCAGTGGTAGTAGTCCATATTGTAGTACAGTCGTAGTGCCGTAGTTGCCGTAGCAGTGGTACACTTGGCACAGTGGTAGTGTACTCGTAATGCAGCGGTAGTACAGTAAGTGGAGCGGTTTGTGGCTGTGTTAGTGGGGGCTAGGGTCTAGGGCTGTTTAGGGGGCCCGAAAGGCTTGAAACCAAACCCCTCTCATTTTAAGAAATTTATCAGGACTAAGCATCCTGGAATTTGAATCTTTCCAAGCCACCGGCCAGCAGAATTATTTCTTAATTATTAAACAAGGCCATGGGGCAGAAAGGAATGAGCGGAAAAAGCTCCGGCCGCATCCGGAATATCCAACAAATGCCAAGATCCTGTGGTAGACCCGGCAGGTGCGCGTCAAAGAGGGTCACACAATTAAAGACAGTGCCAGTTCATGGCCCACAGGACTTTCTCACAGACTCCTTCAGCCAGCCATCGTCAGCAACCCAAACCGGAAGTAAGCGTAGAAAGCGACACGTCGCACCAGTGCCCCGGGCCCCATGCCAGGAAGTTTGCAGCTGATGAGCAGGCGCCGTCGCTAGCTAGACTAAAGCGTCCGAACAGTGGATGCTATGAGCGAATTAGGCTACCGACGGACGCAGGCACGCTGTTTACTTAGTTTTGATCAGAGGCTTGCACTGTCTCAGAGCATGAAAGGCTCGAGAAGCATTTTCACTAGTGAAAAATCGTCGCCATTGTCACCGACGAAGCTCGCGAAGCTTGAGTGCCGGCAAAGGTGCGTGTCGTCAACCATTCATAGACCTCCAAATTGAGGCATTGAGCACAGCGTGCAGCACATAGGGCGAACTGCCTGATTAGTGTTTCTGGGACTCGTGGTCCTTCTTCCGTGATGTGCTCCTTTCGTGGCTGGGAAGGTGACATATCATGAGACGTTTGCACAGTTCTTCGGTTGCTGCACCGTCCTTTTCTTCCAGGAGCCTCAAGATGGAGCATGCTTGTTTGGTACTCGCTTGGCAGCAGCTGCGCCATGTCGAGAGTATCTTGACATACTGCGCGGTTCGAACCTCAGGCATGCGAGCCGGTATACTCGCTTCACGAGAAAGCTATTGCTGCTGCTCTCGAGTTCTTGTCCCCTTGGTTTCCCTTCACCGTTGAAGTCCGACCACTTTGGGGATGTTGGGCAGTGAGTTGCCTTTGCATTGCGATGCACTGCGCTGGCACAGCATACTGTTGCAGGACCTCGAGCATGTGGTAGACACGAAACTGGCCCTTTTGCCGGCCCTTTGGGGCCCCTTGCAAGGTCCTTGACCAATCTCGACTTTGGTCAACAGGTCGCCCAGGCCACCTGTGGCCATGCATGCGTGGTGCTTTTACCGTCTCGCAGATGCCCGGAAGCCTTTGAGTGGTCAGGTGTTGTTCGACTCGTGGCACGCAGCTCCTGTCAGCACACGAGGACCGGAATGCGAATTTTGCAGACCTTCTCCATACTGGATCACCATCCGCAGACTGTGCATCTCTGGATCGGGAGATGTTGAGAGTCAACTTGACTTGAGATCATGCCTCTTGGACATCTGCGCCACAGTTTGCTCAGGAGCTGAACGTGTGTGCCGTGTACCCACCGGCCTCCGCCTCAGCAAAAACTCGTGCGATCAATGCCCATCCTCGTGCGACTAAGGAGCATAGTTGTTTCTTGTCGCTTGCCTTTGAGAGGGTTCCGACAGTGCCGTTTTCATGGAATAGAGGATAGCTGATACACTTGCCCGACAGCTTCTGGAGTGCTCTTCACTGGAACTGTCACTGAATTCGTGTGGCTGCTTGACCCTACATCAGACTAGTTTGTCGCTGCTTGTGTTCATGTTTTCGTGCTAGTGCAGGCTAGAATTTCTAAGTTGGATATTCAATGAAAGGCATGGTCTTTGCGCCATTGCATGTTTACTTGACTGCACCGGAGCCACGAAATGTATCGGAAGCGCAATTCAGGTCGCATTTGGCATTCTTCTGCGGGCACACCGCTAATGCTCACAGGGGCGTACGCGGATCTGATCACACAAGCGGTTACCGCCGCCCTTATGCATGTTTTTCACTCTTGGATACACAAGGTATTGTGTGCAGAACGATGCGAATAGGGGTGGCTCTATCATTGTAGTATCGAATAAATAGTTTTGTCTGTAGCAGAGAAGGGGAAGGGAGAGAGAGGAGCCAATTTCGTCCTGCTACTTGTAATGGGTCCAAGTAAGTACTTATTTTGGGTTCATATCTCAGCCCAAAGCGTCTGAAAATGCGTCTCCTTTCGGCGTACTTTCGTTCAAATTCTTGATCTTAAGATGTTATGTCATGTCCATGGTCGGTCGTAGTTGGTCTTTGCTGCTGAAATTATACGTCTCAAACAACACAAGCTGTCACACGCCCAGACAATGCAAACAGTAAATCATGCATGTGAAGGTCCGGAAAGTGCGATTTCTTCCTGACATCTATAGCAATCATTGTAGAAAACCACGGAACTTCTACCCAAGTCGAACGAAACGTAGAATAGAGTTTCCTCCTCCCTGCGAACTCAGAAGCAGCACTGGAATTGAGAAACCAACCGGCCAAGACAAATAAAGAAAGGTGAAGCATATCGACACCTGCTACCTGTGGGTGCAAGACTGCAAGAAGTTGCAGGAAAGGGGCGGGTGCATCTGAAGAAGGCGGACACCCAAGATATGCTAGCCGACCTCATGGCCAATCTGTTGGACGGACCAACTGCGAACAAGCTTCTTGGCCGGATGGGCTACACTGGAAGGTCAGGCAAGCATTCCCTAGCTCTTGGGAGGCGTGACGGGATTTGGGTGTAGTTTGGTATACGGGCCAGGTGTACATATGTTTCACAATGCGGTTGTATTTTGGCTCAAGTCCGCGCATGCTAAAAGATCGTTTCACTGGGTGCCAGGAATATCAGTGTCAAGTAGCCAGTGTACAAAAAGTAACAGCAACCAAACCGGCAGTCATCGTAAAACCTACATGTTGGGATGGCTGCAGTGGACGAGCTGCAAGCTACAATCCTGCGGCGCCATCAGGCCTCCGGAAATTGCCCGTCCTACTATTGCTCCTCTTCTTGTCTTCTTCGGTATTGTTGTTTTCTTCTCTATAGTATTGTTGCTCCTCTCACACCTCTTGTTGGGTACTGTTTAGGTTGCTAATTACCTGTCAAAGCTCAAGCTCGTTATGTGGTTCATGGTGTCACTGAAGAGACCTCACGACCTGACGATAGCGATCAAAGCCATGAAGCAAAAGAG
Source organism: Symbiodinium necroappetens (assembly GCA_905231915.1). NCBI lineage: Eukaryota > Dinophyceae > Suessiales > Symbiodiniaceae > Symbiodinium > Symbiodinium necroappetens. The sequence goes on along the minus strand of CAJNJA010002637.1, from coordinate 14,252 downwards.
CTGATGCACCTCTCAGTTCTCGGCAAGTGGCAAAGGCACATAGCTGCGTACATGCGCTTTTCATGTTTCTGGTGGAAGGCATCTGCAGGCTCAGTGGCTTTCGAGCGGAATGCACATCCCCATAGGCTCAGCCGCCGGAATTTGTACTGACTATCAGAGCATGATGTTTGGAGCGCATGCGGTACGTAGCCGCGTCCAGCGGATGAGTCAGACAATCGAACCACAGGGCTAGCAGAAATGCTGTGTCAGTATACTCCCGCTTTGTTTTCACTCGTTGGCACTGCTACCAATGCTTCCCAGTTGAAGCCATTTCCATGTCTGAGAGCTGTGCTCTCAGACGTGCGGGAGGTCGATAAACTCACAGCACGTCGCACGCACACCGGCTGGACTGTGCTCAAGGATTTTTGTTTTTGGATTCTTGCTGGGCATAGCTCTTGTCATTCTTCGTGAGGAGCGGGATGCTGCAAGCGATCATGTGAATGCTGTAGCAGCAAGGTGAGCAGGCCGTGCCGTAGCACCTTCTCACTCTCGCACACATGTCTAGCCGATTGATTCAGTGTGACATGCAAATGTTGTCACGTACACGGAGATACGCTTGTCTGATCTTCAGCACTGGAACGATGTGCTCTCGCATCAAATCACTCATCAAGTGAACATCAAGCGAGCTAGACCTGCGCAGAAACTGGAAGGCGGCTGCCAAAGTATGCCAACGTACTGTGTACAAGTACGTACATCCAACCGATTTTCAGCGCTGCTTTGAGTGCGGCTCCGGCCGCGTGCAAAGCCGCGCAGACGTCAGGCAAGAAGTCACAGCCTGCAACGGAATGGCAAAGGAACCATAGGCGTGTGCTCGAGCCCCAAGCGCCCGTGTGGCTTGCATGCACAAGCTTCCGCGGCACAGGAAAGGTGTCACGTAGGAGTTCAGACTTTGGCCTTGCTGACTCCAGCGGCTCCACCTTCTGGGCCGTCACTTCCTGTGGACCCAAGCACAAGAAGCACTCTGACTCTTCAAGCCTTGTCATGATGTGAGAGCGTGCCTTCCGAAGGGAAGAGCCGGCAAGCGAAGGCACGGCCTGGCCATTTAGCCCTGCCTCCACCCCGAGCACATCACAACAGCACAGCGGAATACTCAGGAAAGAACAGATGCTGAACAACCGTCCTCTTGGCCTGGGTGGCCCGGAGGACGGACTTCCGCTGACTCGGACATGGAAGTGATGTGTGTTGAGGGCCGAGCTCCTTCTTGACCTGCATATCGCAGTACCAGCATCACTTCTATTCATGGACTGTCGCGACAAGCCATCAACGCTGCGCGCTGGCGACTCGTTTAGGAAGTGGCTCGACTTCAAGGACGCCACTTGCTGGGAGCTCGCTCCTCTAATTTAAATATACAGCCTCCTCCCAAAAGGATTCTACAATTGGGTAGGAAACGTAAGCACAGTGTTGATAGACTTGCAGCCAAAGCGGCAGAGCGATTCCGACCCTACTGCATATTATGAACCGTAAACATTTCTGGCCTGAAGGGGGGGAAGCTGCACCTGTGGCCGCGCGCTTGGAGATCACGTGAGCGCTGCTGCGCTAAAGGAGAATAGCGTAACGATCTTGCAAAAGGGGTTGTAGATAGGTTTAAGGGCCATACAGGAGAATGGAAAAACAATGGGAACTGCGAGTACTGAGTACTGAGAACTATATCAGAACAGATTTGGGCCTCTAGAATAGCGCGGAGTATACAACGATGATATTTACTGTTATGTACCCACACGACGGAGAATCATACAGAAAACAACATCGACACCCCAGGTGACTTTAAAGGGTCAAAAACGGCATGGAGCTTCATCGAATTACACCGTTTCATGCATTCAGGCACATGCCCTGCCTGATGACAGCGTGCCTTCCTGCTGGCGAAAGCAGTTCGTGAACACAAGTGCTGAACAAAACTCAGGCTTTGTGTTGAAGCAGTAAGTCCTCAGGGCCAGTCAAGGGGTCCAAGTTCGCAAAGTGGACATTGGGAGGGACCTTGCCTTTGCGAAGTTGCTAGGACAGCAACTCTGCTTGCCAGAGTACTCTGGTGGAAACTCGCCAATGTCTGCGCCGAGCTGGAAGGCCTGCATGATTTTCTTCACAAGTCCATCAACGCCGGATACCCCTTCCAAGTGTCTTGAATCAGCAAAGCACATGCTGTGGAATACGTAGAATCGGCTCGAAGGGTGAACCTGGCCCCGGCATTTTGGCACTTTCTCTTGCTTGTGTGCGATGTCGTACGTCGGATTTTGGCCGGATCGCGTACCCCGTGCTTTGGCTTTTCTGGTTGCCCGGCACGGTCCTCACGAAGCACTTGAAGCATTATCTTATCGACGGGCGACAAGAAAACGGAAACCAGAACCAGAACCAAAAGAACGGAATTTAAACCAAAACCCAAAAAACCAAAGCCAAAAAACAAAAGGAACCAACAAACACCAATATCTGGTGGGATGTCTTGCAAAAAGGTGGCTAGGTTTCCAAGAGTTTCAAACGTTGTTTTTTTGGTTATGTTTTTTTTGTTTGGCATTTTTTTAAAGTTTTTGTTCTTGCGCAATCCCGGGTGGTGCAGCTGGTTTCCCATGCGCCGCTCCTTGCGCTCAGGAGGCCTGCGTGCGGGCTTCGGGTCTCGCACCAGGCTCGAGGGAGCATAAAAAGAAAAAATATACAATGTTAATTATCGCGAAAAAATTATTAAAGGTCTGGTGGTTAGTTTAGGAACTGTCGGAAATGGGGACAGTGCAGGGTATATGTTTCAAATATGGTACAATACACATTTTCAATCCCATGACCAAGCACTAGCTACGCGCAAGCATTGTTTTCAATACAAGTGTTTGTTATTCATCTTTTGCTGCTTTAACTACCCAGCTATATATTGAAAGACTACCTATCGAACAATTGTAAATTTTTTGCTCAGTTATAACATAGCAGCAAGGAGAATAAGACTTTATAACAGCCAATTCCCAACTCATTCTGCTAGCTTTTAACCAACGTTTCCATTCACTAAGGACGTAACCTGACGTAACAATAGAATGCAACTACAATAGTCATAGCATGTGAAGTATATGATCCAAATATTATACAAGCAACCACAATTGGATATAAGTGAAATACCCCAAAGGCCGAAAGGAAATACTCGGTCTTATATCAGTGAAAGGCAGTGTTCTAGGTAATTCCTTAATACCAATAACGCTTTAGGTATATACTTATGAGACATTGGCCGAATAGCTCATGAATATCAAATGCCAAGCGATATTCATACTACTAACACCTTTCATCATGGTAGTTCGATATTGAAAAATGAATATCTACCAGACGAATATTTCAGGGGCTACTTGTTTACATACGACTTTAAAGCACTAGCAGTATAGAACAAACGTTGATCTGTAGGTAAATACTAGGCTAATCTTGGGTTCGAACTAACTACATCATTTACAACATGCTCACAAAATAGTGCCCACTAAAAAGCATCGACATATGCAACGTTTTATTGAATGTTAGCTAAATGCCAAACGGATATTCAAACACATGTTGTGAGCATACTAACCAGGTGTCGTTTAAGTACTAAGCAACTTGTCAAACATGTATTACTTACAACCCTCCTAATCACCTATCAGTTAAGTAGTCAACAGATGCTGCCTGAACATTATAGAACCGTTTACCATTCATATAAGTCTCAAATGAAATTTACATTATTGCTTGGTGTTGTAACGGTCTTGTCCCAATTACCTTTTTCTTTGAACAACACTGTTGGAATAAACCGCATCTCATAAATAACCATAAGAGCTTCAAGACGCTGGGGTCATGACAAGGCCCTAAACGCTGGGTGCATGATCGCGATTAGAACCCGTACGTCTTGTCCAAGTTGCCTGACAGCATCGTTTGTTTCCAGGTTGTCGAACGGCATCTTGTGCTTTAGCTGCTGAACAGCAGCGCTTTGCAGTTGCCATCTTTGGCCAATAATTTGTGACATGCACTCTACGCGCGACTGAATACTCATCTTTCTGTCCGCACCTATGATGAAAACATCAAAACAAATGGTTTCCGTTCGCGCATTTACATGAACCTTTGTTTCTCCGTTGTTTCCACCTAGCTTTTTATCCGAAACATGATATCTTTATTCCACGTGGCTCGGTATGCACAAAGTGCTTAAATGCAAGGGGCCACGTTCACGCCTGGAACCCTAGAATCATAGGCGTAGCGAGCTGCACCGACATAGAACATCCCGAGGGCAAGACTCTCTGTCAGTCCCACCCTGATAATCGATGTTCGCGACATATTAGACTCAACTGCGATGAAGCTCCTGGGCATGAAACCAAGAACTGTTCATGCAGAATGTAGGGCAATGAACACGACATGCCTTCATCTACTCAGGATTTCATTTTCGTTGTTCCGCAGCTTCTTAGCTGCGTATTCTGCATGTGTTGTCCATTCTTTTTTGCGGGTCTAGAGCGTTGTTGATTGTAGAGGTTCCTGCCCGTGTATTTGCTGCAGTTGAATCAGAACATTTATGGTAAGTCCACTATAAGTAGTCCTGCAGCTAAGCAGGAAGTTGCTTCCACGAGTGCTTCGGCCGTGGCCTCGAAAATGCTTGCTTGCATCCGAGTTTTCTTGCAAGTTTGGCTTCAACGTGCTCAGGAAACTGAAGCCAACACTTCAAGGCCCGAGTCATGTTTCTCGTGTTAATGTTGTCGCGCATTTTGGGAGGAGCGCGGCAACCGCGGAAGTGATGGCTATGCTAGGTCGGTTTTGTAGATGAATTCGACGGCTGGCTCTCAGGAATTTAAGCCGGGGGGGGGGCATTCCATATATCCCTGATAGGCCCAGATCTGTGTTAGTTAAACGCTTCACGCAATGCAACTTTGTGGGGAGCTGACTTTTTTTCACCAGGAGTCTGCGGAAATGAGGTGATATGCAGAATGCTAGCTGCTAGCTAGAACATGTCCCAGAGCATGCGCTTTCCGCCAAGAGCACGCGCGACGGCGCAACAGTCCTCATGCACAACTAGACACATCAGTCGGGTAGAGCGGGCATGAACCGTGGGACTCGCCTGCAACATTCAGACAGAACGGTCCTTGAACAAGACTTCTTTATATGGCAAACAGCACTTTCTACGCTAGGCATATTTCCAAAGTTGAGACTGTTGTGGGCAACATGGTTCAGACAGTGTGTTTCTGTCGTGTCATTGCTCAATCTGGCCCGGCGTCGTCGGCGTCGTTGTAGTGGTACTCTGGTATTACAAAGCTTTTCAATTGAACAACGCCGGTTGAGAAATGAAGCTCCGCAAACTGACTCGTAGACACGGCGTAAGTAAGCACTGTGCTACCTGGCGCTGATATGGTTCTTATTGGTTGGCTATATAGCTGGGTTACTCATGTGGGAGTCCTGGGTACGTAGTCGGTTCATAGTGGCAATCTGGCTGGAGGCCTGATTCTTGATTGCCGCATGTGCAGACATGATGTCTTTGGAGACAGGGGTTCTTATCGACACGCGCTGGTGCGGAAAAGGTGGCAACCCAAGTCTCCTGTCCTTTACGGGTATGTACTTCATATCCTGGTGTTGAGTCCAAATGTTGATTGGGTTATTCCACCGCCTGTGGTGGCCCAAGCCATGACTGGACATTGGAGCTGCTTTGGGCAAAGAGAAGGAGAAGTGCAGTGGCTGCTGTACTGGTAGCAGCTGGTAGTAGCAACAGCAGTGCTAGCAGTAATAGCGGTTGTAGCGGTTGTAGCTGTAGCAGTAGTAGTAGTAGCAGTAGTAGGAGTAGTAGTAGTAGTAGTAGTAGTAGTATAGCAGTAGGTCGGTAGTAGTCATTCTGGTAGCATTCAGTGCAAGAAGATCAGGCTCATAACAATTGCAACAGGCTTCATCTACAGACCTTCAACGATTGGAACCTCAGGGGTATGCGGCGTACTTGGGAGATCAGCAACAGGTGGGATCCTTCGCAAAAACCCTGCGTCTTGGTGTTTCGGCTTGCGTTGTGGGACCCTGGGCTGTGCATCTTTTAAAGGACACTGCGTTCTCTGGGAGTTGGGATAACGAAGCAACCTTACCCAAAGGCTGAGATAATACCATATGACTAGAGGCCACGGCCGCGATTCCTCGAGGTGCAGGCTCTGACAACTTTGCAGTTTGACCCGGGGTCTGGGATCGCAGTACATGAAATCCAAAGGTACACACAAGGCTGCAGTGCAGGGTGCGAACTGTGGGTATGGAGGCGCATGTCTAGGGATGCTCGGAGGACTTATCCTCCCCAAAGAAAGAGACTCTGAACGAGAACATCATCACACTTCCAGACATGAAGAGCGCCTGAAAAAACTGGCTTTGCCGCCGATGAAGACAAAGCTGAAGCCAGATCCGCCATCCATACCATGCATTACCATGCATACTCCCAACAAAGCACTGCATCTACTACAAATCCACAGAACTCAACCCGAAACCGGCTCGTCTGGACGTCACTTTTTCGCGGTGGCTCATACTAAATGTTCAAGTTGTCAAACTTCCCTAAGCGCTTGTAACGCTCAAACTCCTCCATCTCCTTCTGGACCCATTCGTCCTGGACCGGGGCCGCATGTCAAAGACTACCAGAAATGGCTCAACCCATCCATGCTGCTGCAGCAACCAGGCAGCAACCTTTGTATGTGTTAGGTTGGTTCTTTTCTTGCCAATTAAAAAGAGCCGCGGCGGCTTGCAGAGTCGTTGCATTCAACTGAACACTTTATTCCTATGATACGGAC
>CAJNJA010002637.1:0-2500 GCA_905231915.1 Symbiodinium necroappetens | reverse complement strand
AGACACGGGACCTGTAATGAAACGGACTCCCAAATGTCAAGACCCGATGTCTAAAATGCTTGAAAAAACGAACCTGCCAACCGTCATTTTAAGTCATATGCAACCATTAGCTAACCACCTGAGACGCTGTAGATACCTGCATGACGGCCTTATGAAGAAACACACAAATAACCATGCTAATCGTACATACAAACCCCCTTCGGCGCCTTCAAGCCGAACTCCGGGAGGACGTAGTTGTTGGCGGTGTCCATTCGGGCCACCTTTTTTTGCGGCTTCTGTCGATTGTTAGAGGCTTTTTCATGTTACATACAGGCTGTGTTTTGGGTTTTGCTTTCTGGCACAGGTCTGGCCCTACCTAAACGCCGTCAAACCTGAATCCTCATAGCCAAGTAACACTTGCGCCGATCTCCCCAAGCTTTTACCCCAAAAGGGCCCCAAAGGGCTCTCTCAGTCTCGACACAGCTGCTGCGTTCAGGCATCCTTCTACATACCCCGGGTCACTCCTCCTACTGCCAGTGCTACTACAATTACTACAGTTACTACAATTACTACAGTAACTACTACTACTACTACTACTACGACGACTACGATGACCAGCCGGCCTTCAGAGTGCTCAGGTTTCCCAAGGCTTCCGCCACGAGCTCGAGGACCTGGGTTTCGGCACTCACAACATTGGACAGGCCAGGCAAACCTTAGAGCCTACGTTGTAGGGAGCTAAAGAAGGAAATCAAAAATAAGGAGCCCCGAAAGGGTAGGTCATTTGGGGTTTACATAAAGTTTCGGATCTTAAACATGGCTTGGGGTCTCGAGGCTTCAATGGTTTACGGTTGCTTTTTTGTGGTTTCGGGTTGCAGACTTTGGGGGTTCCGGGTTGGCTCAGGTTTACAGAGGTGAGTTGTAGCCAGGACTCAAAGGCATTAAGGGTTAAGTGTTGTGTCCGTTAGCTAGGGTTGATGTTTCGGGGTGTTTAGCGTTTCAGGGTTTAGGGTGAGGTTGCAGGGGGTGGAGACTTGAAAACCGGGTCCAGTTGGATGCCGTCGAATTGTGTCGGCTAACGGTCCTACCTCTCACTGTGAAAAAACGCCACAATTCTACGAATGCGTCTTACTAACATGACAAGAATCAGAAGCAGCACGTGAGAAGCTTTCCCCGCACCTGAATTTGATGGATTCCGAAGCCCTTACCTATACGCCCTACAAGCCCTCCACGCCCTAAACCCTAGCCCGCAAGCCCGTTCAAGCTCAGGCGCCATTAAGTGTGTCCGGTGCTGCGGCCGATAAGGCGAGTAGAGCTCCAGGAGAACATCCTTGTCCGTTCGGTAGACGGACTCTCGGAAGGTCTTCCACACCACCTGAGCGAAATCAGCCCTTGAACCCTCCACCCTGCCACGACGTCCTTGCACAATTCGCCTCGCCCCCACCCCGCCCCCCTTGCCCCTCCACCCCAACCCCTCCACTCCCTTTTCCCCCTTCTCTCGCCTCTTCCTTGCGGGCGAAGCAAGACAGGCTAGCTTACATCATTCGTGAAGTTGAAAAGCTTGATTCCCCGTTCCCCTTCAACATATGGGAGGTTGTAGTGAGAAGTGTAATGCGAACTCTAGAGTAACGTCTCTAGGATAAGGCAGGGAATGTGCCACCTTTCGTGCGGGTTTATTGCTCAGAGCCCCTGAAGCAAATGCGCACCTTCACGCAAGACCTCACCGGTGTGACCTACCTGTTGCTTTCCGAAACAATGCACCTGCTTCAAGTACAGCCTTTCCGAGGCGGACGACGTGAAGCGTTTAAGTCATATTTGCAAGACTGTATTTTTCTACACAGCATACAATATGCTATGTGCCTTGTAGTTGATTTGATATGAGTTTCATAATATCCACAGCATGTTCGCCACCCGACCGCCGTCCTTGGTTCACACGACTTGTAGCCAGCTACGTGCAGGCTCCAGAGGAATTAGAAAAGAACCCACGTACTGTGCTGATATTGGAAGCGAAAAGTAGTCCTTAGTTATAACTGATAAAACCTCTGTATGAAACGTCATGTAGAAGGCTGAATAACCTCTACAGGTGCCCATAAGTCTCAGACAAGACTGTCCCGGTGCTCTCCGGTACTCTGAAGCTGCAATCCATCCTAAACCCGCGACCCAAAGCGACACACCCCAACCCCAAAATCCCTAATGATGAAAGGGAATGCCAGACAGCCTTTCATGATCGCCCGTGGCTCCAGGCACGTGGCATATGTTTACAAATGCGCCTTACGGCATCATTCCATTAATTAGCCAATCGTGCTGGCACAGGCCCTATGGGCACCACAGCAGCTCCAACATGGAGCGTAGAAGTACAGAGCCTTGATGGGCAACACTGCATACTAACGATAAGGCCTGAGAGGTCGCATGCAGAGCACGTCTTCGCTGTAAAAGTTGTGTTTGTCGAGTGCCTCCTGCGGTTAATCATGGCTTCTGCAGCTCCCTCTGATCCTGCTCACCAGCAGGTTATGAGCGCCCAATA
>CAJNJA010002626.1:0-18226 GCA_905231915.1 Symbiodinium necroappetens | reverse complement strand
GTAGTAGTGGTGGCAGTAGTAGTAGAACTGATGAAGGCACCTCTCCGGACAACATGACCAGTGTCACACGTCTCGGCGCCCTGCAAAGCACTGATGAAGGATCCTGGCCTCAGCTGCTTTCGTGTGGCGCTCGGCGGTATAGGCGAGGAATGCCAACTGTCAGGTCTAGCCTCGTTAGAACATGGATCCTTGTTAAGAAAGACTTAATTGAAGCTAACATAAAAATAAGGAAGCCACATTATCTACTAGGCCCCCATCCTGGAAACTTAGAAAGAAGCTCTTTAACAAGGCGTGTGTTCCTGCCTAGGTCTCAAGCTACACAATGTTGAAGCCTTCGCTGTTTGGGTTTCGGGGTGGTAGTTTTGCTTGCGAAAAAGCTCACAACCTCAGCCCCAAACCTTAAGCTCAACATCGAAACCCTAAACGAATCTTGAAGGGACCATTAAAGGGAACCTGTATGGGAACCCGCGGCCAACTGAGGACGGTACTCATTGTCCATGGAGAGAAGCGGCAAGATCAAGCACGGACACCTGAGCTTGGGGTTTCTACGACTCCAAGGGCTAAGATAAGGGTTACTATGGGGGGTTTACTATGGAGGGGCACTATAAAGTTTAGCGCTTTAGGGTTCTGGGACAGCCAGATCCAAGCGCAGGAGCGAAAAGCGCCGAAAGGTACAGAAGATATTCCGAAAAAATGGAAAAAGCACGGCCTGAGGGGTGTTGGGCTGGCGGGCTATACCACAGGACGAAAGAAAGCAGCTGCAGTCACAGCCAAGACAACAGGCACAATACGGTGGCCAGTGCTCGTAATGAAACTTAATGAATGTGCCACTCAGAGTTCGGGTGATAGCGCAGCAAGAAAAGGACGCTGGTGGCTGCTTCTAGTTGCTGCGACTGCGAACTACACAGCATCCGCAGGTTCCTACCCTGCGAGGTCGGCGACGACTGCCACTCCACAGACCTAGAGATACCCGACCAAAGCCAAGCCTGCAAAGCTCTTGCGAGCAGGATGGCGTGAGCGACTGCTTTGCTGGGTCTCGCGCGCTCTGGCCACAGTGAACTTCAGTCAGGTGCATGGCAGGACCAACACCACCTCACACCTTAAAACCCTAAATCATTATTCTTTAAGCGCTGTTACCCAGAACGCTTCTTCAACCCCACTAAACCCCTGAACTATGCGGCTGGAGAACCGCTGTTGACGAGAGGAGGGCTGGGCTGTAGGTGTACTTCCTGAGGTAACCAGGATGATGCCCACTTAATTTAAGATGTTGATGTTGATTTTGAGGGGAATGGGATTCCAGCGGTGCTTAGATGTAGCAACCATGACCACCAGTGGAAGAAGCAGAAGCAGAAGAACAAGAATACTAACACGTCTGGTTGCAACTTGGTCTGTGAGCAAAAGCTGAGTCGGGCTGCCGTCGAAAACGGCGTCCAAGTGGTCACGAGGCCAAGGAAAGGTCTCTAGCACAGCGCCTTTTTGTGCTGCTCAACCAGCGTCTGCGACCCCCTCGCCGCATAGTTCTCGAAATTAGGGCCATAAACAGGATCCTTTTCGGGTGCATCGTAACAGCGACATACAGTTTTGGAATTTCAACAAGAGCGGTCCCTAACTCAGAGCATCTATGTACACAGCAACTTGGAGAGCTGCTCAGTTCTGTGCAGGAAAGTCATGCTGTTCTCTCTTTGAGGACGACCATGGCCCTAGAACAGCTGAATGCACAGCCTGGCAGAAGTTTCATCAGGGTCCATGGATTGCCGAAACAGTCACAGCCCTGCTCCAGCCTCTGCCTGTAGCAGCCAGCGCTTTGCCTGCACTGTCTCATGTCCCGAATTACAAGGTTGAGGGTTTAGATGTCAAGGGTCAAAGGTTAAGGTGTAGGTCTTACGGAAATAGTCAAGACTCTTTTGGGCCAAAGCAGACAGATTGAAATCAAGATCAAAAGCTCAAGGAGAGCAGGCAACCCATGACGGTGCTAATCTGCTTCCCCGCCTCACCCTCCTTCCAACCCGACCATAAAACCACGACAGTGGACCCTGTGCAAACCCCCAGAAACAACAACAAAAAACACTCAAACCCTAAGCCCTTACATTAGGGTTTTTTTAAGTTGACATGCACCCTTGTCCTGCGAGAATTAGGGTTCAGGGTTTCGGCTTTCCAGGTTTAGGGATCCAGGCATGCAGGGCCAAGGGTTAAGGCGTGTTGGGTTTAAGGATTTAAGCTTTTCATAGAGTTTGGGCTCTTGGGGCTTAGGCTGCAGGCATGCAGGGCTAAGGGTTTATGCGCTTAGGGCTTACCTTTCAGGCTTTCAGGGTTTAGGCTTTTTAGGGTTTAGGCGTCTAGGGTTCAGGGCTTAGTCGAGTGTTTGATAACGGGGCCTGAGACAGTAGTAGCCAGAGTCCACATAAATAAGTCCAGTACATTATAGACATGTATGTATGTATGTATGTCTGTATGTATGTTTGTTTGTATGTATGTATGTATGTATGTATGTATGTGTAGATATATATATATATGTGTGTGTGTACAAACATAAGCATGTATGTATGTATGTATGTATGTATGTACGTACGTACGTACGTACGTATGTATGTATGTATGTATTTGTTATTGTATTGTATTGTATTGTGTTGTGTTGTATTGTTTTGTATTGCATGGTATGGTATGGTATGGTATGGTATTATGGTCTTGTATTGTATGGTATGTATTGTATTGTATTGTATTGTACTGTACTGTACTGTACTGTACTGTACTGTACTGCACTGCACTGTACTGTAGTGTATTGTATTGTATTGTATGTATTGTATGTATTGTATGTGTTGTATGTATTGTATGTATTGTATGTATTGTATGTACTGTATGTATGTATGTATGCATGCATGTATGTATGTGTGTATGTCTGTATGTTTGTAAGTATGTATGTATGTCCGTATGTCTGTATGTCTGTTTGTCTATTTGTCTATTTGTCTGTATGTACGTATGTATGCATGCATGCATGTATGTATGTACATATGCATCTATGTATCTATGTATCTATGTATATATGTATATATGTATATACGTATATATATGTATATATGTACATATGTATGTAAGTATGTATGTATGTATGTATGTATGCATGTATGTACGTATGTGTGTGTGTATGTATGTATGTATGTATGTATGTATGTATGTATGTATGTATGAACATAAATAATGGATATGTGCATGCATATATGCATGTGTGTCTGTGTGTGTATGTGTGTATAAAAATATGTACATGTATTACTACATATGTGCACATCAAGATTATTAGAACATAGCGGTCCAAGGTTTGTAATTGCTTTTCTTCTGCTTCATAAGTGGTTCATCGGCGCTCATCGGCTTTATCGGGCTGTTTCAGGTTGAAGGCTTAGGGGGGTTTTGCCGGCTCGGTGCCAGCAACTCTTGCGGGAGGATTCAGGCTCAACTTACGGAAGCAAGGTCAGGAGACCCCACACGCACCTCCTTTGAGCCAGTATGCTGAAGATCGTTCAGCACCGACACCTTGAGGAGTGTCTGAATAGTCAGTTTACACCACTGAAAGTAACGACATATGGGAAGCCGCTTCTAACCATAAGGCCCCTACATAACTGTTCAGGCACCAAGCGCTTCCAGAAGCCCCGGCAGTCACTCAAGAACAACGCACGTCCATGCAGAAATGCAGAAATGGCCGTGGCCATCAGGAAATAAGATTTGCCGCTGCAAACGCTCTGCTTTCAGGTTTAGGCTTGAGATTGTTAAGGCTTGACCCCGAGAGCTGAGCCGTTGGCAGCCTTGAGGTTAAAATACTCCGCAGCTTTTCGATCGCCTTGCAAAAGCCACAAGGAAGCGAGTTGGATCTGGGGGGGTGGTTTCGAGTGTAGGGTTCAGGCAGCTAGGGTTTAGGGTTCAAGGTTTTAGGTTTAGGCCTTTAGGGTTCCGGGTTTATGGTGTAGAAATTTAACATTTAAATCTGAAGCTTTGTGGCTTCGGGGTTTTTTCAGATCTTAGGATTTATGACGCAAGATTTTAGGATCAAGCTGACTGTTTCAATGCCTTCAAAATGCACAAAACGCTGATTCATGAAATTTTGAGGCGGGAACAAAATCAAAACTCCTTGTTACAATCAAGAAAATTGAATAAGAACAGCAGGAATGGCTAAACTCTTGGTCCTCCTGGTAGCACGAGAATCCTTCTGGCAATCTTCGCACTAGCACTTGTAATTGTAACAGCAAGACTTATCCTGCACTAACCCTACACTCCAAGCCCTACGCCCTAAACCCGAAACCCTGGCCCTAAATCCTAAACCCTGGAACCCCTAAACCCCAAACCCTAAACCCTGGAACCCCTAAACCCTCGAACCTTAAACTCTGGAGTCGCAAGCTGGGGTGCCACACCCATCTCGGGCCATCTGGCTACCACGTAAACCAATGCCATCTTGTGGCTTAGTACCTGGTAGGCGCTTTGGGTTTTAGGCGGTTTAAGGTGAACGTCTCTTGCTTTTGTAGAAGGGCTTTTTGCTTGGGTGCTCTGGGGTCCAAAGTGTGCGGCTGAGGGGTTTCGGAGTTCACCGGGTTGTGGCTGCAGGTCTTTTCGCTTCGGCTCTTCGAGCCTTGCGGCTTTCTCGAAGGACGGCTTGGGTTTCGGAGAGCAAACTCCCAGTTCCGGGTTGTTGTGGCTAGAGTATAGTGATGAACAAGAATCATGAGAATGAGTACTGAGTAGCAGCAAAGATAAGGCTGAAGGTTGTGAGATTGACATCCTCCGCTGAACGAAATGCCAATGACGGTGGTGCTAGAAGTATCAGTATGAGGAATGGGAACAGCTTGCTAACAGCTAACAATGCCCATGGCCATAACGTCACGAACACAATATATATATATATGTATGTATAGTAGCTTCAGAAAACTATGGGTACCCTGTTTGGGGGTCCATAAAGTCAGGGTCCTGCAGTTTCGGGTTCTGTGCGAGGGGTCCTGAATGCTCGGGAAACTACCACTTTAGAAGTGCAATTTCATCAGTGTCTTTTTGCTCCAGCCGCTCAACTGGGCCGGCCGAGGCTGCTTGTCTCATCGTGCACGCCTCTCTCAGTTGAGCTCGGTGTCCTGAGTCATGCTTAGGTCTTGAGGTGTCGGATGTACCTGGTGCCTGGCAGAATCCGTACATCCTCCCGATACACGAAGTCATTAGGCGCACTGAAGGTCTCGAACCCCAAAGGCAGAGCCGCAAGCCCTAAACCCTGCAACCCTCTTGAAAGCCTGAAGCTCCTGAACACTAAACTTCGCTAAACTCCACCAAACCCAAATTTTTAGGCGTGCTCAGCGCCCGGCCGAGCGGTCACCGAGCTGAAGCGCTTCTCTGCCCTGCTGTTCGCCAAGTCGAACTCCAGGAGCTCGAGCTGTCCATCCTGCTTTGGGCTCAGGAAACCAGGGCTCAGGGTTTCCGTAAGGGCTTCAGAGGAAGGCCTGTGTTTGTCAGGGTCGTAGGAAGGCTCCACGGAAGAATTTTCATTGTTGGATGTTGCAAGGCGCAGATCTCCATTGCAAGCACACCAGCTCGCTGCGGAAGATGAGGAGATTAGATGTGAAGGAATCCGGCTTCGAGCTTCAGTGAAAGGCTGCGGCTGCTGCTGCTGCTGCTGCTGCTGCGGGACGTAAGCTTCAAACGAATCCATGAAAGAACAGTGCCCCTCTTCTGCGAGTGCTTTGATGTCATATGCACGCCACCAAAAAGGAGCTGCCCGGACCCCAAACCAAGAGACTGAAGCCGCAAACCAAGAGCCCCGGGCCTCGGAGAAGTGGCCACAAATGCCGGGCGACCTAAGCTTGGACATGGGGAGGTTTAAGAAACAAGCCTTGGGCCTTGAGGGACCACAGGGCTTAGGGTGCAAGGCCGAGTCTTCCACCGCAAGTATCATAAAACTATAAAGAGCTGATGCACATCAACTGTAGCAAGTAAGGATCATCATCGTAATCCTAGGCGGAAAAAGGCCTTGTCAACAAGAGTGGGGCCTATCAGTGGTTAAGTACAAGCATACTCTTTCTCCTTTTATACAACCTTTAAAAAAGGTACTAAGGCTGCACGAGGGGCAGGTCAATCACAGAAGCCCCAGCCCCAGCTGCAGAAGCCTGAGGGCAGAGAAGGACGCGAGCTCGCTGCCCATCCTTCACGCACCTTGGGGTTTAGGGCTTCGAGCTTTCAGGGCTTGTTTCTTGCTTGTTTGAGCGGAGAGGATGTTGTTTTTGGAGGGGGGTGGGGGGGGGTCCTGTAGGCGTTTAGGGCTTCGGGTTTAGGGTTTAATTAGGGTTCGGGGCTTACGGCAAACCGGTCTAGGGCACTGTAAGGTCCAGGAGCTAGGGCTTGGGGTTCACAATGTAGGGTTTAGGACTGAGCAGCAACAGCACCGCGCAGCTGTGGGCGCTGACCGTAACTGGTTGAGAACGTGGGGCTTGCTCCAGTCCTGGCAGGAAAGCGTCCTAGAAGTTCGGGGCTAGGCCATCTCAAACTTAGGACCACAGTGACTACAAGGTACTGGCCGCAGGATGACCAATCACCTACAGAGCTTTGCGTTCCGGCGCAAGCATGCACCTCTTCATACTCAGAAGCGCTCGTCAAAAGACCCACCAGGTCCTCGATCTCCCAGTCAGCATCGTCATCTCTTTCCGACAGCTCGTCTACCAAATTGGCCGTGAACTCCTGCGCCATCATGCACCCTACCATCATGCTGCTCTACAAGTTCTTGCTGAAACATCTTCGGCGCCCTTGCCCCAAGCCCTTCAGCCCAGCGCCCCGGATCGAGACCCTAAACCTGAAACCCTAAACCCTCGCCCCCAAAACTTTCAAAACGCACGTGAAGCCCTGCAACTCTAACCTTAAAAGCCCTAGAAACCCCTCTTAAGGCTCCCATGATCCAGCTTTCTGTCGATTCGCTTGCCAAGGCGCTGTCAGCTGAAAGGTTTCAGGCCTGGTGGTTTCATCGCCTGCCAACGGTTTTCAGGGTCCAGAAACCCTAAACCCTAAACCCCTAAACCCCTAAACCCTCAACCCCTAAACCCCTAAACCCCTAAACCCGAACCCTAAACCTCTAAAACCCTAAACCCCTAAAGCCCTAAACCCTAAACCCCTAGAGTTGGGAGTCTTGAGAGTCCAGGGCCTGGGGGGCCTTTGGGGAGTCTGGGGCCTTGGGGGCTTAGCATGATTTTTGCTTTTGGGGGTCTTGACGGCTTAAATTTATAATTAGGGCTTCTCTTCGGGATCATTGCTTAGGGCTCCAGGGCTCCAGAAATCTTGGGCTTTGGGGTTCAAGCTCTGAGATTGAAGCCGAGGCTCTGGGATGCGAAACCCATACGACCTGAGCCCCGGAGCCCCGGACCCTAAAGCCCTAAACCCTCCCTTAACCCTACAGTCTCAACTCAGAAACCCTTTCGTCAAAATTTGCGTTAAGACCTGGACCCTCAAGCAAAAAAAAAAACCCAAAACCCCCCAAAAATCCCTGGGCCCGGAAAAAGCCCTAAGTAGGACCTTAGGAACACTCAAAACACTCAACCCTCGGACAGCCCTGCGGCCTGGCGAGGCACTGCCGGCTTGGGCCATGGCCCAGTAGGCTTCAGGGAAGGGACCCGCTGTAGGGCTGTGCAGGTGTGGGGGGCATCTTCAAGGGGCTTTACTTTGGGGGTATGGGAGTATGGGGCCTGTAGGCTTTAGGGCTTAGGGAAACTCTGAAGGAAGTACTTTGGTCGAGGACGTAGGATTTACAGATCAGGGCTTAGAGCTTAGAGCTTCGGTTTAGGGCAGTTTTTTTAGGGTTCCGAAGTCGGGGCTCGGGGAGAAGGCTTCAGTTCAGGGCATGATGACGAGTGGTTTAGGAGGAGTTGAAGCTCAATGCTTCGGGGCTGCGGGGTAAGAAAAGTGAGCAAGAAGGAGAAAAGAGCACTGCTCCAATCACAAGACAGCACTGTCGAGCGCATAAACGCGGAGTCCAACGCCCACAACCCTAAACCCTAAAACCAAAAACCCCCAAAACCCTAAACCCCCTAAACCCCTAACGGCCCCTAAACCTCATAGATCCCTTCAGAGGGAACCTCTTCTAGATCCCTTTTAAAGACACCCGGGTCTGCCCTGGGGCCCCTCACCGCCAAGTCCAGCGTCCTGTCCAACTCGTCCCAGCGGTGATCCTACGAGGCTCCGGAGTGGGCTTAGCAAGTTTAGGCCTAGGCTTCTGACTAGTTTGTTTTCTTTTTTTTTAAAGGGCCTTGTCTGAATGGGGTTTAGGGTTTAGGGTTCTGAGTAGGGAATAGGGTTCGGGGTTGAATAGGGTTTAGGGTTTAGGGTTCTGAATAGGGTTTAGGGCTTGAACAGGGTTCAGGGTTTAGGGTTCTGAATAGGGTCTTGTGGAGGTCTGTTACAAGGGCTTATCAGGTGTTGATGCGGGGCGTTATCGTGGGGGATTAAGCGGTCTTAGAGGGGCACTGTACGGGTTTCATAGAGCTTTATCAGGATTGCCTGGGGCTTTATCGTGGCCGCTTCAAGTTTTTGAATGGCTTAGGGCTCATGGCTTAGGGTGTCGAGGCGTGGCCGGGGTTGCTTTTTTTCGAGACGCAGAGGCACTTCCGGACTTTGGGCCCTCAACCCGACACCTGAACCCCCATTTGTATAAATTCAAAACCCCTGAAATACGCAAACCCATACTATAATATACTATACTATAGAATGCCATAGATAATCTTAGACTTTAGACCCTGAAGGCCGAAACCTGAAGCCCTAAAATCTCGGCGATGCGGCGAGACCCGCAACTTCAGACCCGGAACAGCAAAACGGCTCTCGGTGAGGAGATGTCTCGGGTAGCCTGACCGCGGGAGTTACATCTCCCAATAATCATAAGCGACAATGATGATGGGTGGTAAAGGTAACAAGCAGGCGAGCAATAATGACAATGATGATGGTAAACATGACATTGGTAAACAAAGCAGAACCGCATACTAGAAACGCTTGCAATGACGGTAACCGTAGCAAATACGCGTAACAACGGCAGGGAGATCGTAGTCGCAACCATGAAAATAGAAGAAAGGCAATTAACTGATAATCATAAATGAGGAACAAAGGTAATAGTTACAGTAGCAATCATGTCAAGCCTTACTTCGGATAAAATGGTATAAAAAAAAACATTACGTCTACTATCTCATACCTACTAACTGCTACACCCCAAACTCCCAAACTCCTAAACCCAAACCTTCAGAGCCTAAGCCCGAGTGTCTGAAAGCTCTCCTCGATGAGCTCGTTAAGGGCCCTGCGCACTGGCCCGAGGTGGACCTCCAGGGCACTGGCTGCTTGGGCGGTGTTGTAGAAGGGCTTTGCATGGGCTTAGAAGAGGTTTCAATGGGGACTCCCAGTGCTTCTAACGAGTTTGATCAGAATTCATAAGAACTTTAGACGGCTGTAAGGGTTTGACGGTGCTTTGTAGGGGCGGGATCAGGGTCCAGGGCATACGATGGTGACGCTGGTGATAATGGTGGGGAGGAAGAAGGAGAGTATGAGGAGTACGACGAAAATCATGAGGAGGAGGAGGAGGAGGAGGAGGCGGAGGAGGATGAGGAGGAGGATGAGGAGGAGGAGGAGGAGGAGAGTGAGGATGACTAGGACGATGAGGATGCTTAGGATGAATATGATAATTACGACGATTATGATAATTATGAGTATAATGAGTATGATGATTCTGAGGGCAAGTTCTCTGCCGATCTTGTGGATGTCAATTCTAGGCTTGTTGTACTTGTAAAGAATTCAGCGGACCAGTAAAAATAGTGCCAGCATAGAAAAGTAGTATCAATACCGCCCCATACTAAGACGACGACCACCACCACTTCTACTGCCACCACCACCACCACCACCACCACCAGCACCACCACCACCACCACCACTAGTTCGCCGTCGGCTTCTATGTCTGATTGATTCTACATCTACGGTTGGTATTCTTTCTATGGGGAGGGTTCGCGTTCTCCGAAGTGCCACCACGCTGTTCTAGACTCTCGCTTGTTCTTGCGAGTGCCGCCTTCGGCATTGGGCCTTTGAAGGTGCATCTTTCAACCCGCCGTCAAGCCCCGGCTTTAAGCGGCTCACTCTGGACACCTCTAAGCCGACTCACCAGGGCCCCCTATGGGCTCTTCTAAGAGGCAGCGAAGGCCTGGAGGGAGGAGTCCTCGCTTCGGAGCTCGTTCATCGAGTGCAGAATCTGGTCGGGGGAAGAAGAGGGGCTTAGGGGTTGGTGCAGGAAAGGGCTCTTCTATTGAAGCTTGCAAAGAAACCCTACAAATGCGCTGTGAAACCGCATCTGCCCTATTCCCAATATCTTAGGATTTAGAGGTTAGGGAGGGTTTAAGGTTAAGCGCTGGAACGGGGAAGCTGCACTGGGAAACTCGGCTTGCGGCAACCTGAGACCGAAGAGGCTGATCCTGAAACCGAAGAGGCATGACCAAAGCGCCTCTTCAAACAGGGGCCCTGATACTCAGAATTGGGTGTTGGGGTCTATGATACTACAACCACGATAACACCCTAAACCCGACACAGAGAACCTCGTGTCCATCTCACCATCTTCAGGCCCCGAGTCCAGGACGCCAGCATCCCAAATCCGAATGTCCCAAAACCCGAAATCCTGAATCCAAAACCCAGTTCCCAAAGAACTAAAACCCCAAAACCCCAAAGCCGCGAATTCAGAGTCCGACTGAGCTCTCTAAACCCCCAAACATTCCATAACGACACCCCTGCCTGGTCCAACAACTTCATCATCTCCGACACGGAGAGTCCGTCCGCCTTAGTGGGTTCAGGGTTTAGAGTAAAAGGCACTCCTGTAATCTAGATCAAGGTCTTCAAGTTCCATTCTTTGACCTTCGAAGCCCGTATAAAACCTCATGGAACTCCTACCAAAACCCTGCCAAACCTCAGAAACCCTCTTTACCTCCGTTAACAGGAAATTGTAAAAGCAAGCCTGATACAACCCTTGAAATGCCCTCTGATGGACCCTTCAAACACAGAGCTCACCAAGCCGTCCACCACCACCTCCACGTAGAGGGCCTCAGGGATAGCGAGGGTCGAGCCGAGACTTTTGGATCTGTGTTTGATAATTGTTGAATGGTAGAGTATTCGGAAACGTTGAAAACCGTTGCACTGAAGGCCCCAGAAAGTGGTTCCAAAGATGCCATTGAAACCACACTCGTAACCTATACAACCCTGTAGAACCGTCCTCCAAACCCTACAACACCCTCTCTAAACCCAAATAGCAGCACACGCCCCAAACCCTAAACCCCAAGTTCGAAGCCCGAAACCCCGAATCCTAAGCTCTACAAAAACACCACTACCCTTACAGCAACCCCTTAAAGGAACCCCCAAGAAATCCGGAAACTCCCAGGGAGCAACGAGGCCTCTCCCAACAGCGGCAGCGCTGCCGCGTGGCGATTTTCGGCGAATCGGAGGTTGCCACAGGCCCAGGCCTCTTGGAAATTCAGGCTTTTCGGGTTTCTTGTCAAGGGTTTAGGGTTTGTAGGGTTCCTGTAAGGGGTTTATAGGGGTTCAGGGAGTCGGGATTGAGGGTTCAGGGATTTTGGGGTGTAGGGTTTCCTCCCTGGTTCTTGCTAGGGAATGCCCCTGGACAACTACAAGTATGATAGCCCCCTTACAAGGGACCTCAAGGGACTAGCATGAGATCCATTTCCCCCTTCCCTTCTAAGAAATGGAGTTTTGCTACTACCACCACCACCACCACCAACTCCTCTGCAGCCACTACCAGTACTACCACTGCCAGCAGCTAGAATCAAGCATTGACCAATAATAGCAACGCACCTCTGGTAAGCTGTTCATCTAGACTCCTAGACTTTAGCAGAATCAGCAAAGAAGTTGTTCTTCGGCAGCATAAACCAGCAGCAGCAGAAGAGGAGGAAGAGGGGAGAGGCAAGATGAAGACGGCCACAGCTATGGTACCACGACAAGGGCCACCCCCATACTTTAGGGTTTAGGGTTTAGGGACCCTAAAACTGAAGAACCTTAAGCCCGAGCCTAAAACCCGAACCCCGAACCCTGAACCTGCGTTGGTACTCGAGCTGGTGCCTGCATTCCAAACAATGGGGATCGCTTCCCCACAGTGCTGGCGAAGAGGTCATAGGCCTGCTTCAGGGCTTCAGGCCTTAGGGTAGTAGGGCTTCATGATATCAGGCTTTAGGGCACATGGGCTCTAGGACATTGGGGTTCTAGGCTTTAGCGGTTCGGGCTTTGGGGGGTGTAGGCTGCCGGATATTCGGGTGTGGGGCTTTGGAGTTTAGGACGTTGGGGGACGGAAAATTCAAGCTTTACGGGCTTACGCCGCATGGGGTTCGAACTGCAGGGCTGGAGCTGCATCACGGGAAACACTCTATCAACAAGTTACTTCCATGAACGACATCGAGAAAAAGAGGTCGTGATGGCATCTGATGAGTGTTGACCAAGGGATCCGAAACCGAGTTCTCCTGAAACTGAAACCCACAATCCGGCCTCGGAGTAGTAGACTTCGGCCTGACTCTTCTTTGGGGTTTTTGGGGCGGTTTCAGGTTTGGGGCTCTCTAGGCTTAGGGTTTGGGTGTTGAGGGTTTCGAGTTTCGGGCTTTGGGGTGTCGGGTTTGGGGTCTACGGTTCAACTTGCTCTGATAGGGCCGCGGCCTGCTGGTACTCCTCGGTCGCCAGGTAGCACTGCCCCTCAGCGGTTGAAGATTTCTGGCTTGAGTTGTAAGTACCGCGCAGTGTGCATAACGGCATAGTCAACTGCCCATGAACCGAAGCAAGACCAACAAGACCAGAAGAAGCCAGGCCTGGTTTTTTCAAGCGAAGATTGCTCGCTCGTGAACACTTTCCCCAAACAAAAACGAAAAGCGCCCTAAACCCTCAACCCTCGTGGAGCGCATCCAGCAACCATTATAGCAACCTTTGTAGCAACCCTTAGAGAACCTCGCCCAGTGACCCTTACAGCAACCCTGAAAAAAGCATGGGAGGTACGCGATGAGGCTTACAAAAGACCCTCCACCAGCCCACTCTCGAAGAAGAGTCCTCTGCTTGCGTCCGCATCTGCACTTCCCAGAGAATTCTGTTTCAAGTTGGCTCTAAGATCACATCGCCAGAGAAAACGTAGGAGCCCGGCGAGGTTGCTAAGCACCTGCAGCAGCGCTCAGGCTTCATAGCGGCTAAGACGCTTCATACAGGGTGTTGAAGGATTTTCCTGTGAGGTCATATAGGTGTCAGACGGTTGTACGTATTACACAGGGTTGTGCAGATCTTTACAAGAGGCTGAAGGTCGTGCGCAGATGTGCTATGCATTCACCCCAAGTACCTTCATCCCGACGTTGGAGCAGCTCCAGGTCTTTTAAAAACTTGCTCTCCGTAGTTTAAAATAGGGGTTTTGGCTAGAATACTGAGGGGTCGGACTACGATGGATCTAAATGACTGCCGCTCCGTCCTCCTCCTCCTCTTCCGACAACTACGACTGCTACGACTATTACGACTACGACGACGACGACTACTACTACTACTACCACCTTACAGAAACTGGGACGGAAGAGCACCAAGCCGGAAACCCTCTCCTCAAACCTTACCCCAAACCCTAAACCCCAAGATAAGCCCCTGTCCACCCCTGCAAAGCCAACTGAGCCTTGGCTCTCAAAACCAGCTCGTGCGGCTCCACTGCACGCAGCTGGGACAGCGCCTGTCAGGGAGGCCAGGCTCCGCCACTTGGGACAAGGGATTCTTTTTGGAGCTGCTATACGGGTCCTGCAAGAGTTGTATCAGGGCTGCAAAACAAGGCTGCTACAACGATTCTCATCTGAGGGTTTTTTTAGTGTTTCCTTGCTATGCGCGTAGAGCGCTTCAGGTTTTAGGGTATAGGGCTTGGGTTCTAGGCTTTAAGACATTAGGGTGTAGTCCTTATTAGATGAACCCTTAAAGCAACATGTCTGTTCTGTCAAATCAAGTACGACAGTTCACAACGGAAACCCTAAGCCGTGGCTTTCGGGTTTGGGAAACATTGAAGCCATCCCGAAAGTTGTCAGTTCAATTTCACACAGACCCTCAAACTAAGATGTATATTTATGTATAATTACTTACATACTTCGTAAATCAAGCAGCGGTATATATCACAACACGCAATGCTACACATTGAAAGCGATAGTCTTGTCGTGACCACAGACTTTATTTTAGAGCTATAGACATCGTTGAACCCGGAACTCTTGACCCCAGCCACACGCAGCAGCACGCATTTTTGTTGCATGTGGAATGCGCGTCCCAGGAGAGCCGTCATGCGAGGGACGAGAGCCCAGAACATCTGCCGTGGCAGAGGCACTTTATGCTTCAAGTCACCTTCAAGTCCCAGCGGCTTGAAGGCCATACTGACAAGAAGATAAGAAGAACACCGCTGTTCAGTACCACTCGCAGTGCCTGCGGCCAGGCACAGCAGTCCTGGAGGCCTCGTGCACCGGGCTACTGATACTAGTCGCTGCACTGTGCCCCGCCCACGTCTCACATCTCTGCGAGACAATCGGAAATGGTCTGCAGCGATGGGCAGAGGCTCAGTGCAGCCTTCCCTCGTTCGGTCGATGCAGACGGTTCCGGCAAGGGCTGCGAAAATATACCGCACCCTAGACCCCCAGCGGCAGACTTAAACCTGCTAGACCCCTAAACCCCTGAACCAAACAAAGACAAACAAGCCTCCGCCCTACACCAGCCCCCCACATCCACCTGCGTCCTACTCTGGAGCTTCGGTTCAGCGGCACCCTCCAGTCTGCTCCATTGCGACGTCGATCAAGTCCTGAAGGGTTTCTGCGTTGAAGTTAGGGCTTGGGGTTACGGGGCTGAGTGATTCGGGTCCGGGGCTCAAGATTTAAGGGCTCAGTGCTTCTACTGTAGACCCCAATGAACAAGCTCCCAGTCTGTCACGACCCTCATGCTCTTCAAGCAGGCAATCAGGCGGTCGACATGTCTCGCAGACATTCGGAGACACCAGAAGCTACAATCGCACGAACCGCTGCGGACAAAAACCTAGAAGACGATATAAAACACCAACCAAGACCCTTATGAGCCCCTGGTGAAAAAATAACAACAAGCCGACTAAACCCCGCAAAAAAGCAAAAAAAAAAACTTGAAAGCCCTTCAAACAAAAAACGTCTAAAACGCGACTAAAATCGCGTATAACAAAAACCGACTAAACCCTGCA
The DNA here is from genome assembly GCA_905231915.1 of Symbiodinium necroappetens. Taxonomy (NCBI): domain Eukaryota; class Dinophyceae; order Suessiales; family Symbiodiniaceae; genus Symbiodinium; species Symbiodinium necroappetens. The sequence continues at coordinate 3,009 of CAJNJA010002626.1, read as the reverse complement.
AGAAGAAACACTCACACACAAAAACACACAAAACAAACCAAACAAACCAAACAAACCAAGCAAAAAAAAAAAAAGAGCGCCCGCTCTCCGGCTCCTCGTCCTCGAGACCAAGCTTCTCGGCGGTGTCATCCGCCTGGCGCTTGTGGGAACTTCGAGGTTCCGGGTGCTGAAGACTTGGAGCAGGGCTCCTTTTTTTAGGGTTCATAGAAGGGTTATTTATTACAGGAAACCGCAAGAAAGAGTATGACTACTTCGAGGGAGCATTCTTGACAGCATCGCGGGCCTTAGTAGTCTTGCTTCTGCTTTGCTTCTGCTTTGGCAGTGTTGCTCTCACGATGGGCTTCTGTTTTCGTGCTATCTCTAGCAGTGCTTGCACTATTGTCACCCATACAAGCTATCACTGTGACGACTAGACTAGAAGGAGCCGCCCCTACTACTTCTGCTGTACTGTTCCTGCTGTTGCCGCCATGGCTCCTGTCGTGCCTGTGATCGGCTACTCCGTTTCCTCGTTGCTGGTCGACTAACGGTTCGCTTCCCTATCTCGGAGGTAAAGCTAGCACTTTTGCCATATCTGTTGTACTAGGTTTTTTTACTACGCATTATATTGTGTTAAACTGTACTACATGCGATACTACATTCCCACAAACACAACGAAACGAAGCTCAAAAACCTTGTAGCCAAAGTCCGAGCCACAGACGCTTCAGGGCCAAACCAAACTAGTGTTCCTAAACCGCGAAAGCCCTGAGCCCGCAGTTGTAACATATATGATAGTATAGTATGCTCTGTTAGATTGTATTATGTTATGTTAGTTTATGGCTCGCCTCAACGGTGCAGGGTTTAGGGCCCAAGCCCAAAGCATTTAGGCCTAAAAGCGTATATCTCACATCTGAGGGGCACGCAGCAATGCGCTCGCCGTCCACCATGAAGCGCACTTGCGATGCCTTTGGGACCGCGGCGGTTTCGGGGGATCCCGAATATTAGGGTTCTTTGGAATAGACAGCTCTCCATGTCCGATGCGAAACATAATCCCCAATATCCTAGACCTTTAACAACAAAAATTTTCAACCCCTAACCAGTGGTTTAGGGTTAAGGGTTCAGGCCGCCACATTCCGGGGCCTCGGGGAAGACGACATGAAGCAACAACAAGGAAATAAGAATGTTGAGTGACATGGATTTCTTTGTGTCTTCCTAGGCTGGCGACGACGACCGCCTCTACCCCCACTTCGACTGCGACTAGTTGTGCGAAACATGACGAAAGGACCATGCCGACCACGACGACGAGGACTACTGTTGCGAACAAAGATGTGGATGCTGATGATCTGCCACTGCCGCATCTACACGGATCTACACACTGTCATGGCACTAGCATTATCATGGTCGCCATCACCGTCATCACAGTCGCCACCACCACCACCACCACCACCACCAGGTTTGTTGTCGTGATCGTTGGCGCAGGGGGGTTGGGGGGCATCCGGCACGTTATTTACGGATCCTTCTAGCAAGGATCCTACACGTAGTGTTTTGGATTGCGGTCCACCACTGCTACTCCGCATCCTTCACGGTCGTCCCTCAACTTTACATCTGAAGCTCCAAACACCAAGCCACGATCCCTAAACCCTTACTTGGCTGAGGCATACTGAATTGCGAACCTGTGAACCCTAAACCCTAGTAGAAGCCTTAAAGTAACCTCCATATGCTAGGAGTTACTACAGCCAAGCCCCGAGTAATCTTAGAAATGTTCCGTGAAGCCCTTGCAGAACCGTGGTTACAGTAGGGATCCTAACATTTAAGGCCATTAAACGAAAGTAAGCTTCAGGACTAAACCCTAAACCCTAAACCCTAATGAATCTCCCTTCCAGGGCCTGCAGGCCCAGTCGGCTGCAGTAGGCGTCCATCCTCAGCAAAGGGACTTCAGGGTCTCTAGCTTAGGGCCTTGGGGATGTAGGATTCCGGGCTTGGGGGTTTCAGGGTGTAGAGCTTCGGGGTTAGGGCTTCAGGGTTTAAAGTCCAGTTCCGGGCTTAGGGTTTGGGGTTTCGGGTTTCAGCCTATGGATGCCCATGTGTGCAGGGCCTTTTCAAGGCATGAGGTCTTCAGAAAGGCCATCCGCAAGTAGTGTAACTAGTCAGCCTCCATCCTAACATGTATGTACGCACATAACGTATGAATACCCATATGTGTGTATGTATATATATATATATACATACATACGTACATACATACGTACATACATATGTAGATACCTACATACATTGCGGAGCCGTGAATCCTAAACCTTCCTGTGTGCGGACAGAAGTCTGGGTGTTGGAGCAGATTTGCGGAAACGTATAACCAGGAGCCTTGAGGAATAATACTGGCAAGTACACTCTACGGGGTTAGGGACTAGGGTTTAGCTTGCCTGAACTCTAAGGCCGTAGGCTCTAACTTTAGACTCTGGTCTAATTAAGCTAAACCCTAAGCCCTAAATCCAAATTCTTAGACATTCTCAAAGGCAGGCCCTACACCCCTCAGAGCGATAAAGTCTGCACCTGTTTTGATGCCTTTCAAGCTCGCGTGGAGACGGCCACGAGTCGTTAGCGCCACATGCAAGGCCACGGCAAGGAAGCCGCAGAGAGCACGGACTAAGTTAAGTAGGCTGTAAGTACTTCGCGCTTGAGGGTTTGAGGCTCAGGGTTGAGGGTTTAGGGTCCCAATGGGAACTCTGAATGCGTAGTGTGTTTTCCACGACAGCTCACACTGTCTAGTTCCGTTTCAACATCTGCTATCATGATCACACTGCGTTGTAGTGGCAATAGCAGCAAGAGCAGCAGGGGCAGCAGCAGCACATGCAGTCGTAGTAGTAGCAGTTGTCGTCCTAGTCGTAGTCGACGAAGTCGTAGTCAGCCGCAGTCGTCGTCGTCTCCTCGTCGTCGCCATCGCCTCTGTCGTCATCGTCGCCGCCGCCGACAGAGGAGTAGTAGTAGGAGTAGTAGTAGTAGTAGTTGTTGTTGTTGTTGTAGCAGCAGCGGTAG
>CAJNJA010002615.1:0-18227 GCA_905231915.1 Symbiodinium necroappetens | reverse complement strand
CTACTACTACTACTTACTACTTACTACTTACTACTTACTACTTACTACTTACTACTTACTTCTTACTACTTACTACTTACTACTTACTACTTACTACTTACTACTTACTACTTACTACTTACTACTACTACTTACTACTACTACTACTACTACTACTACTTATTTACTACTACAACTACTACTACTACTACTACTACCACCAAGTACCTCTACGACGACTAATGTCTAGTACTCGTATCGATATCCCTACTCCCAGCACTACCAGTGAACCTACCGTGACCACTACCCCTGCCACAGCTACTCTTTCCAGCTTCACCACTGCCACCACCACCGCTGGCACTTCCACCATCCCTACCCTACCGCTTCTTTCCTCCACCTCCACCACCACCTTTACTTCCGCTACGATTGCTGCTACTTCTACTCCCTCTGCTTCTGCCGAGGCGTTGACTACCACAACTATTACGTCTCTCTTCCTGCAACTACTGCTCTCATGGGTACTGCATGCACACTGCAATGATCTTGTTTGTCGTCATCCTGGTGTCGTCGATAGCTGTCGTCGCCGCCGTCATGGTGGATCATGGTGGTAGTAGTCAAAGGCAGCTTCCTTAAAACGTCATCATCAACCATCGAAGGCCATGAAGATCAGTCCAGCTATGCCGACTGATGAGCCATCGCCATGGTGCTATTGCTGGCTTTGCCAGGTAAGGGGGTGCTGCGACAGCAACGAACAGAGAGTGCGGCATGTACGGTACATTTGATGGTCACAGAAACGGTTATCCGACCATGTTGGCCAACAAAGCCAACAATCCCTCAACCTGCATTGGTTGCCGTGTAGTCGGTCTGGTTTCCGCACGACACCTCTTTGGAGATGCCCTCAGTGAATTCCCAAATCGTTCCTGCGCATAACTCCTGCGGACGACTGTCCGGGCCGGTTGCAGTTTCGGAGTCAACTCAAGTAGGCCAAGACTTTCTCCCGAAGTTTGAATTTGGACTGTGGTCGGGCGCTCGCTTCTTCAACTCTTGTGGAAAAGAGACTTATCCTGCTCGGACACCAGCGAGTCGAGCAAGCTAGGCCGTGGGTGAAACCAGGTGTCCAATACTGCCACCAGGCATCAAGAAAGCTCGACGCAATTGAGATTTCAACTTCCCGTGTATCTCACGCTGAGCTGATTGTACCGTACCCTCCAAACATCACGCTAACACCGACATCTGCACCGGCTTGCGTGCACGGCTGCGGGTACCTTCCGCCATTCCGGCATTTGTTTCATGCTGGGTCCCTTCTTCCAGAGCTTTCAGCATGTGCTCGACAAGCTGAGCATCCAATACAGCAGCTTTAGCAATGAGAATGACTGGGGCTTCGGGAATAGACTCTGCGATATGTGTGTATGTGTATACATACATATATATATATAGGCATACAGCACTGTACATATATAGGGACTATAGGGGGGTGCTATTGTCAATTACCCCGACCCCTATACCACGCCGAGTTGGTCATCAAGTGCAAGAGTGGGACACAGCAGGAGGCACCCGAGGAATCACACGTTTGAAGCTTGGTTGTCCTACGACGCCTGCATGGCGAAGGAGATTCCAGGTGGCGGAGCAAAGAAGGGAGACAGGTGGCAAGAGGCAATGAAACAACGTGCACGGACAAAGCGAGACAACCCATCGGACGAAGAAAGACGAAGTACCGATGACAAAGACAAGTGCGACGAAGTATCTAGTTAGACCTAGTCCGTACAAACCCGTAACCCTGAACACTGTCCGCAAGAAGTAGACGTCACAGGCTGCACAGCCTCGAAACTGTTCATGGCCCTTCGACTCGAGCATAATGTAGACCCCTCACTAGTTGAACCCCAGTCTCTACAGGCCTCCATCTCGGCAGTATATACCACCGGAAGTGGTATTTGAGCGGAAAAGCGAATTGCACCCCTCCGATCCTGACTCCGTGCACGCCCCAAGGGGTATAAGTAGCATCTGAGCATCGCTACCATGGGCCTCGTAGTCTGTCGCAGAAGAGACGGTAGTCCTCCACGATATTGATCCTGTACCCTACAAGAAAAGCTCCGGCACTTGCATCAGCTGTTGCGCGAAGAGGTGCGCGAGCCGGCATGGAGCATGATTGCGGTCTGGATGTCACTCGTTAGTGGTCGGATCTTGGGGGGTGGAGGTTAAGACAACCATTATTCTTGTTATTATTATCACTGTCGTTGCTATTCTTCTTATGACTGTTATTTTTGGTAAGTGCGAGCTAAATGTTAGGGCTTCGGAATGTAGTCAAGCAGTGCCTGGCCTCGTCCTGGCGACTCCGTCCAGCCGCCTAGCTTGCAAGATGGAAAAACGTTGTCCGCCGTGGGGGGTTCCATCGTTGACAATCCAGGCAGCTTGCTTGCTTCTGAACAGCCTGAGTCTGAGGTACTAAGACAACGAGGGATTATAGTTGCAAACGCTGCTTGAGGCATTTCCCGGAACCTATTGCACAGTCCATGGGCTTCAGGATTAAAGGGTTCATAGAGTTGGGCTTAAGGTTCTAGGAAGTTTAGGACGGCTGGGGGAGAGATCGGACTGAGGCCTTGGTTCGAGGTCTTTGTACGTGGATGGTCAGCCGATCGAAAAGTCGAAAGGCTTAAGATGAGGGTTGGACAAGCGGTGGGTTGGGGTGAGGGTGAGGTGCGGCTTGGCCTTTAGCGACCGGAAAGCTTGAAGCGGAAGCTGCGGTCCAGAAGCCTTACGCCCAAAAACTGGCGAAACCGGAATTCCGGCACAAGTACCTTGAAGTTTAGCCTGGCAGCACATCTAGATAATCTAGATAATGAGTCCTGTTGGGCCAGCTTCGGATGTTCGAACCATAACACCCATCCAGAGTATCTAGACCCAGCAGCAGAGGGACATGAAGACTCGCTTTAGGGTCTAGGGAATCCTAAACCCTGAAGAAGACCTGCTTTTCGTTGCGGAAGGTACACTACCATCGACCCGAGTGAGTCCTTCTACCGAATGGCCAAAGTCCAGCTGCCAGTGGTTCAATACAATCAGCTCGTGCAGGACTTTCCCAAACCCAAGCAAGATCAGAGAGCGCTCAAGGAATCTGTTTCGAAACAGGTTGTGTGGCAACAGCAGGAGCTTCCGAATGCAGATTTACTGACTACTGATGAGGAAGGCCGTATTCAATGCTCAATCAACCTTGCCTCATCACAAACGTTGTGATCATGGTTGTCATTGCTTAATTGCTATGGTACCGAAGGAATTGGAACAGCGAAGTTTGTGAAACAAACCAACCGTAGTAATAGCATGCTGCTCATGAACGAGACAGTGGCAACGTGTCGAGGCGATGTTGAGTAGGACGAACGTTTAGAGTGAATATCCGGTGCAACATGCAGTCATAGAGTAATGGACAACAAGAGCAGAAACACAAAGATGTCCTAACACATTGGGGAGTCGGTATGGAATGTGGATTCATGTAGAGGGCTCAGTAAGAACTTATGATGTCTGCGCGGAGCGGCAGTGTGCTGGTGAGCACAACTTTTGTGTGCATGACTGGCTTCGACCAGTTCACATCCAAACGTTGGTTTTGATGAAACTCACCTCTTTGAAGCCCATAGCATTCAATCTTCCGAAGTGTGGTTTCAAAAGCCAAAGTGTCGTGGTAGTACAAGAGCCATCGCCAAGCTTCAACAGGAAAAGCAGCAAGAAACAACCAGAGATTGACAAAAGTGGAAGCCCGAAGCAGGAGATTCGGGAACTGAACCGCAAGAGCCAGTCCGGCCCTCAGATTCTTTGGGGTTTTTCATGTGTTTTCTTTAAAAGAAGAGGGGAGGTTGGAGCAGGGTCGTGGGACCAAGCCCTCCTTTATCCGCCTCCACCCGAGTAAAGCAAACATTTGGAGCCGCTGCCATAGAGCAACGCAGGCTTAGCTTGAGCTGGTATGTCTGTCAGCCCGGGAAGGGGTGCCATGCTTCACTCCAACTGCGGGTTTGGCCTGCCTTGCGCTGGCAGGTAAAGCATAGCCAGTTTGTGTCAGAGGTAGAACCTTGAGAACTGCCTCACCAGGCTGTGCAAAAGAATCTTCTTGGGCAGGACTTGACCCTCCGACCCTACTGTACCTGTCTCTCCGTTATTGCCCAGCCATCACCTTAGATGTCAAGTGAATCGTTCCCAGGTCTCTGGAGGAATGCCACCGCAAATGCCTGGCACTGAGGTTCATTGTCGGTTTGCACGAGGCTTGCATTGATTTCCTGAAACATTTAAACCCTCAGCATGCAAGAATGGAAGGAAACTTGAGGATGCAGGCAAGGACGCTAGAGATCTCCGACAGGAACTGCCGAGGTGTGCGCAGGAGCAGCTTTGCATACGAACTCCCAGAGCCTTGCGCGCCGGTGGTCAAGCCGGTGAAATCTTTGTGCCGCTTGCGGCCAGCGTAGAAGGCTGCTGTGCTATCCTCAAGAGCTCCACATGTGGAGCATGTCAGAGTACAAACTCGAGAGTTTGCTGCTTTCAGTGGAGGAGCCAACAGGTCAGCAATACTCGTAGAGCTCACTAAAGCTTCATTGGAGGATATCTTCTGTATCTCCAGGCCGTGGAATGGGTCTCGAGGCTCTTCATTCAACTTGAAGCCGAAGCCCGAACATGGTGTCTCTGCACCTTCTATGGATCCCAAGCATGCCTTCAACATATCCAACTCACAGCTGTATTTGCGGCGTTTCTGCCATGGAGGTCAGATTGGATTGGAGGTTGCCTGCGCAGCACATGCGCACCTAATGCATTATGGTCGTTGAAGTCGATTGACTGTCACATCCCAAACCTTCTGCAACCAAGGTGCCAAATCCTCACAAGAAAGATTGAAAGCAAAACCGTCAATGACAGAAACTACAAAATGGGTTGCACGACAAGCAACGCTCATGCCAACCAGGAAAAATCTGGATACCATCAGCAACAAGAAGATGTGATCTTAGAAGACTACCCGCAAAGCCATGCCGAGCGAAATTGAGATGCGGACCCTTGCGCGGCTGCCTTCGTGGCTGACTGTTCCAGAGGATGGTTTTTTCAGATCACAAAGGATTTTTCGACATGCGCATGTGCTGGAGGATGCTGTAAAGTAAGAGAGCGGTCGAGTGCAGTGCCGACGAAGCAAGGTGGTCAAGTGATAGTCGCGCCAGGCATCAGAAGCAAACCAAATCTCACCTCAGCATCTAGGAGGGGGTGTCAAGACCTATTGATCAGATCTTAAAACTTTTGTGGAGATATATAGGAGTCGAAGGCCCTCATGTTCGTGTACAAGACCCCTGAACTTGTTTGGGCCTGAAGCCTGGCATGCCTAAAGGTTTAGATGTGACCTGAAGACTCAGACTGCCTCCCTGAGGAGCTGCTGTCGGAACCTGCTCCTCCCCAAAAGCGCGTTAAGGCCTCCGATCCTGAGGATTTTTCTGAGGTTTGCCGGTGGTAGGTAGGTAGAGCCTTGGAAACCTGCGGCAGGGTTTCGAACCTTCAATCCCTAAACCCCTAATCCCTAACCCCTAACCCCCTAATCCCCAAACCCTACGCTTCAGAGTGTCGGAGTGCGGGCCCCCTGGGAGCCTTGTTCACGCAGGGAGGGGACTGAAAGCCAATGCTGACCTGACCTGTCCTCTGCCTGTTTGGAAAGTCTTTCAGGGTATAGAAAAGTTAAGAGCTTCAATTCAGGCCCCTTTAAGATTTCACTTGGAGATTACCCTGGTGGGTTCGATAACGACAAAAATCTTGTCGGAAGGGGGGGTTGCTCAGTCTTGAACTTGAAGTGCTTCCAGCTATGTAGTCCCAGCTATTTTGAGAACTAGGCGGCCCCATCGAATCCTTCAAGAGGTAGGGTGAAAAACCTGTTAAGCCATCTAAAAATCCAGATGAAAGCCGACGCCGCAAGCCTTACCGCTGTTATTTATGTGTAGAGCCGATCGGTGGTTGCCGGGTTTGAGATTCCTTGCAGGCCGTGGCGGGATCGTTTGCTGTCGCAGCCCTGGCTGGCTCTCTGGCAGTTGCGGCCTTGAGACTTGATTGTAACTGCGTTTCAAGTTGCGCAGACTGCTAGGTCAGCATTTTTGACCGATTGAAGCCAACCAACACCAACTTGGCGATCCGGGGGTCTGCAACTGGCATTCTTGCTCCTGCACTGCCACGGGGTTGGGCGTTTTGCTTGTTGCTTGACTTCTCGGAGCCATGCTGGTCGGAATCCGGTGCCCTTCCGACAATCGGGCCGATGTACCCCGCCCAGTCTCCTTCGATCCTGAGCTAACTCGCCTCCTGAAAGCCTCCAAGCTGCAGCTCGCACTCCGAAGCATTGAAGCCTCCTAAGCGCGAGGAATGTCCTGGCAGCACGCCAGCTGGCCAGCCTCTTCCTTCCGGAATTCCCTGCGCCTCGGACTGGGAACACCGCATGTCTAGCCTAACTGAGCTACATCCAACGACGACGACAACGACACAAAGGTTGTGGAAGTGTTAACGGCCTAAATGACGCCCAGCTGGCGGCTCAAACCTATTGCTTCGACCCCCGACAACCAGACCCTACTATTGTTTTAACTATCAATATTAATTGCTAGTATGATTTTTATTGCTATTATAATTAGTATTATTGTGAAATAGGGCGCACATCTCTATACTGGGGGAAGAGCTCATACAGAAGGGATTCCACTTGTTTGCTGAGGGAATCTCCACCGAAGTGTGTTACGATCTGAGGATCCCCCGGCTATAGGTTGGAGACAATTGCAACATCCAAGAGAAAAGGGGGACACCATAGGCCCCTCATCTAAACCCGAAGGCTAAGAGACCGAAGCCGTCAACAGCGAGGTCATGACCCCTCTACTATTTTGCCTGTTGGCGGCCGGCACCTTCTGGGGCCTTTGCAATTCGGCTGAAAGTGTTTCTGTGTGAGAGGAGTTGACCCTAGTTATTTGCTGCAAACTGGCCGACTGGTAATAGTATGCATGCCTAAGTGAGTCTCCGGCCCTGAGATTTCGCCCGACATGTATATACACGTGCTCCGTAGTGCGGGAAGCCGTATGGAAAGGGGCAGCCCCTGTGATTTCGGAATACTGTCTGGGTCAAGTGCTGTGACGGGAAGCCTTGGGGTCTAAGGCAGTTGAGGCTCCGACATCATGGTTTCGGTTGCCCCGGGAATTTTGAGAGGCTTATCTGGCAAGGTTTTGTTCTTGAGAAGGCCCACTCTGGACTGCCAAGTTGTCGCGAAGATCAACCCGTAATTCTTGCAAAAGCCTGGGAGCCTAGACACTTTTTGCATAAAGTCTGGCGAAGGCCAAATGAGCAGTGCCGAAGCGTCTGCAGAAGCTGCCTCCGACAGCTTTCGCTGGAGCGGAGTGCCTCCGATGCAAGCATGCCTAAGGTAGGCTTACGTCCGCTTAAAGGGCCCCACGGGTTCGAGTTGTGGTGCTTCTGCGCTGATGCTCGCTCAGTTTAACACTCTCAGAGTCCGGCGGTTTGCAAAGTTTTCGCATGATGTTTTGCACGGCCTGCGGAGAGCTAGGATCTCCTGAAATAGTTCTTTCTGGTCGCTGGTTCCTTTGCGTTCCTGATGCTTCTTGCTTCTGGCTCTAGTAAATATAGTCAGGTGTGCGCGGCCCTTTGTGGAGTGTTGTGGAGGAGCTAGCTTGTGATAGACCATCCCAGGGGTGGCTGAAGGAGTTCAAGGCCACGGGCAAGTACTTCCACAGCAAAGCAGCCCCATGGCAGCAAAAACTGGAGCAGCAGATTGTTGGCAAAACACAATGACGCTGCATGTCAAATGCTTCCATGGGGCTTCCATCGAGCCTGTAAGTTCGGCTGCAAGGTGTCGCGAGGGCCTAGTGTAGATGAAGTATAGAGAGACCCCCCCACGCCAGAAGAAAATGTGTCGCATGATGTCGACATGCTGAACTCTTCACTGAGCCGATGACATCTGTCGATGTACTCGAGCAGGCTCCAGAAAGGCACAACCTTAACGTTAGCGGCACACAAGTGACAGACTTTTGAGTGCTGATGAGGGATGAGGGCCTCGAGCGCATCAGCGGACCACGAGAGCAATCCTGTCGTCCTTTTCAGTAAGGCACTTCTAAGGCAATGCAGTCGTCATTCGCCCTTAAACGCCAGGAATAATGGCAATAATCAGTGCCACCTAGCATCGCAGCCACCTACCGGTACCGTTAACCATGAGAGAAGTGTGGGCGACTACTCTTGCTGAAGGGCGAGCTTTAGAGCACTGATTTGGTCAGTATTGGTGTACAAGCAGCTTGTCACCGTGACAAATGCAGACGAAGACCCCATGCACCCTTAGGGGTCAGTTTAAGTAAGTACAGGGAGCAAGCACACAGCTAGGACTGGGAAATTGATTTGAGTTCTTCCTTGCATCCGGCTTGAACTCGAGGCCCTATACCTATAGCCTATGGCCCCATCGGCAGATAGCCTGTTGCATCGAGCACGCCCTTCTCATTAGTCCTTCCTGTGCCAGGTTGTGCTGGAGATTTTGCAGCTCATCAACCAAAGCAAGCGCTTGATGAACCTATTGTACATGGGGCAGGCGTTTGTTTGGATCTGCGTGTATTCTCTATTGATCTGCTTGAATGCGGTGGTAACGCCAGTCTTGCATTTCTCGCCCCGTGTTCAGAACAACACATTCTTCCTCGTCCTGTTCGATGCAGCTATGGATACTACCTTTGCAGCCGTTCTGCCAGTACTCATGGTTACAAATGTCACGATCACATACTTAACCACAGACCTTGACATGGTACCTGACGATGCCAACGCAGAACGCGTCCAAGCATTCCTGATAGGCAAAGGCCTGGTGCCTACAAGCCTATCAGAGTTGCTTTCTCTTGCTTGGCCCTACTTCTCGCTATTGCTTCGGCTCTTCGATCTGCAGACGTCTCGCACGCTCTGGAGCCAGAAGGCGGTGATGGATCACAGATGGCGCTGCCCTCGCGCTCCTCAACCCAGTTTGGAAGCTCTTGCTCTTTGCTTCACTTGTGGTTAAGTCCTAAACAAGTAGCATTCAATACATCGGCCCTGCAAAGATCTAGGCCATTATAAGCCGAAAGATCCTCACAGGCCCTGGGTGGTTTGTACATGGTGCTTGGGCTGGCAGTTGGACTCCTGGGCATGACGGCAAGATTGCGATCGCCGTGCTGGACCAAGAAGTGGCGAGAGGGATGCTGCATCTTGATCCTTCTTAAAATAAACATACATGCATACATACATATACATATACATATACATATACATATACATATACATATACATGTACATGTACATATACATATACATATACATATACATACATACATGTATAGATATATATATATACAGATATAGATATAGATATACACACCTATATACATATATATATATGTATACACATACACATATGGGCCATATGGGCTGCTGCATCTTGGTCCGTCTTTCAGATAATGAAGAAGTCTCCTGTCATACCAGTTCGATACTGCCGGTCCGGCATATCGTTGTTTTATCGGTTTTTTCTCGTTGCCTCGCATGTTTGAGAACCCAAGCAGCGAACGTATCGTTTCCAGTCCTTGAGTGTTTCAGATGCAGGAAGCAACAGAATGTCGAACGAAGTGCAGATACGTTAGATCAACGACTCATCCCTCCTGCTCAGCAGCCACGACTGTGTATCTGTCAAGTCTAAAGACCATGCGTTTTGAACCCTGAACCCTCGGCCCGAATGGAACCTCAGGCATTTTTCGGTTCGACCTCTGGGGCGCCGAATGCGAGTGCGCCTTCTATGAGCGAAGGCGTTCCTGCAGCAACGAGCCTCTGCTCCGGGCCATGCTACTCGCTAAGTTACAGTCACAGAAGTGTTTAGTGAGTTTGTATTTTTAGGTGACGTGGCTTGTCTCAGATTTCAATGATAGTGATCAGGACCTGAACCCTAAGTAAATGCTAGGCTATCTGCACTACATTCCAAGCCATTAGGCTCGATGAGTCCAGATCTCTCCAGGACGGGCTGACGAAAGAATAATTGAATCAGAGCCCTCAGTGGTTCTTTCCACTCGCCCAGTCGGAGGTTGTTGTTTTGTGCGACGGAGTTGAGAGGTGTAAACCGGGACCTTATTGCGCCTGCCGTACTGACCCCCCAGACCCGAAACTGAATGCACTCACTTGGGCCATCGTCTTTCGATTCCCCTGTCGGCAACAAGTAGAAAAGTAAACCTGGTAATGGCAAGAACAGTGAAACCGTTAGCAACAATGACTAACCGCTGAGGACAGCAACAGTAGTAACAACCATCGTTGCTAGTGGTCGCTTTATCTCGCATCACTGAGTTGAAAGATGCATCGATGAGCGTCCACACTCGGGAAGCCGCTTTCAAACAATCACTTCTACTTGTGAACGATCCGATGGTTCCACGTGGAATCGAGCGTCTATATGGGGAATGGCTGGTCTTGATTTTCTGTCATGCCACTGATGTGCGTCTCGAGTGGGCGCTTGTGGAATCGAGCGTCTAGATGGGGAAAGGCTGGGTTGGATGTGGTGTGCTGTCACTGGTGTTCGTCTCGCGTGGGTGCTTGTGGAATCGAGCGTCTAGATCGGGAATGGCTGGCTGCCACCGATGTGTGTCTCGAGCGGCTTGTGGAATCGAGCGTCTAGATGGGGGAATGGCGGGTTTGGATGCGGTCTGCTGCCACTGATGTGCGTCTCGAGTGTGCGCTTGTGGAATCGAGCGTCTAGATGGGGAATGGCTGGTTGCGATGTGCCGTGATGCCACTTGTGTTTCGAACGGGTGCTTGTGGAATCGAGTGTCTTCACCGGTCATGATGTACCCTGATGACACGGATGTGTGTCTCGAAAAGGTGCTCGTCCATTTCGGAGCTAATCACATGGCCCTGTGGAAAATAGGTCCAGCTCATCCAAACCAGTCTCGGTCTCAGTGTTTGGCGCGTGGTACACGCACGTGCAGGGTACACGCACGCACACAACAACATACATAGGACTAGAGACAGAGACACACCCACATGGGCAATGGCTGGTTTGGGCATACTGTGATGCCACTGATGTGTGTCTTGTGCGTGCGCTTGTGATTCGAGCATCTACGCGCTTTTGAAACAAGTGTCTCCATGGGGATTGGCTGGTTTTGATGGCATTGGTCTTGCTTCAAAGGTCAGTGCTCGATATGTGGACCGCGATTGCAGCCAAAGGTCCAAAACTCGGAATGTGGATCTCGAATGCTTTTCGATACCCAGGCAAAAGCAGCGTCCACCCGGGGACCCGGCGCCAAAATGTGCTCTAGAATGCAATGAAAAGCACTTGAAACCCAGCGTCCGCCGCATATCCTGAAGACTGAGCTTGCGCGACTTGACTTGAAGACTAAAAGCAGCGTCTGCATGGGGAGTAGTACCTGATGATGGGTATTCTCGCCACTGATGTGTAATTCCTTGAACCTGCGTCCACATTCCGATGACGTGTATTCTCGCCGACTGATGTGAGATAAACCCTACGCTTGTATGATGTAAAGGCCTGGGCCGAGAGCTGGGTGCGAGAATCGATGGATTAGTGTTGTCTGGTCCTCTGCACTGGAAGACACTGTATGCCTTCAGGTGCTCAAACTGCACCGTTGCTGGATGCATCCGCATTTCCCAGCCTTGGACAAGAACAGCAAGCTCCAGTTCTTGTACTTACCGGGCAATCACATTCAGGACGTTGATCCGGGGCAATTCTTTTCCTCGTTGGCTGCAATGTTCTAATACTCTCAGTGCGGGCATTAGGGTTTCGGGCTCAAGCGAAATTTGAATTTGGCACGTGCTTGTCCAGCCACGCTTTTGTTTCACGGTGGCTCAGAATGATACTTGTTCAGAACTGCCTTCTCACGGATCCACAGAAAAGATAATAAGTAAGTGCTCTAAGCGTGCAGAAACTGTACGTGGAGGGTGTGGCAATGATACGTTGCAAATCCTTTCAAAGGATGCTCACACTCGAGGTGAAAAGATATACGAATAGATTCTGAATAGATTGTTAGGGATCTGCATGATCGAAGGAGTCCGACTAAGGAGGCCGCTGTGGGTTTCTTGGATTTGGGGCTTGAGCTCAAGATTCCCACGAGACGCTTCTGAGGCTTCCATCAGAACTACCCACTACCTGGAGTGCATTTCAGCAGTGGCTAGAAACCAAGCACAACAAAAAAGAACGAAAAACCACAAAGGCGAAGCATGGAAGCTTCTGAAAGCCCTCAACCGCCAAAACCAGCCGAACAGCACTGCCGCTCGCAGAGGAGCTTCCACCTCTCAGCAACCTCGTTCACCTCCTGGACTTAAACGTCCAAGAGAACCAGCTAAGCCACCTGCCCAGCTTGGCATCCAATGCGGCGCTGGACTCTCAGGTGCGCAAGAACTTCTTTAAATATACCGTTTGGAAATGCGAAGCCCAGTCTGGGCCTATAGAAGGATGTGAGACACCTGCGTGGCTTCCCGGATCAACTGAGGAATACATAAATGTTGAACAGAACCTCTTGGATAAGTTGCCGCCGCTAGACGGGAATCTCCGCTTGAGGAAGCTTTTCGCCGGCTACAATGACATATCGGAGGCTCCCAATCTGCGTGAGAACAGTCAGCTGTCCGTGCTCAGCCTGACGCACAACAAGCTGCAAGAGCTGCTTCCTCTGGGCCTGAACCCGCGCTTAAAGGGACTCTTCGTGTCCCACAACCGCCTGAAGACTCTGCCCAGCCTTGAAGGAAATCCAGAGCTGATGGTTGTGGCTGCCGAGTGGAACTCGCTGGAAAGCCTGCCTCCACTCAACAAGCTCCCGAATCTCCAGATGCTCAAACTCTTTGGAAATTTTATCAAGAAGCTGCCCAGTCTGGACGCGAGCACTGAACTGGAGCTCTTGGAAGTCGGAATGAACAAGCTGGTGCAACTCCCCTCCTTGCAAATGGCGGACACCCTGAGCGTGCTTGGTGCATCGCAGAACGCGTTGCGGGAGCTGCCTCCTTTGAGCCCGAATGCGAGGCTGGCGTCACTCAGTTTGAGCTACAACAAGCTACGACTGCTGGATCTCCGCCTGCCTCAGTTTCAGTCGCTCTCTTCCGTCGATGCTGATTACAACAACTTGGAAGAGGTGCGGGTGTTGCCCACCTTTGCATCCTGCGGTGGTGCACTTTGTAACCGCAGCCACAGCATAGCGGTGGAAGTAGCAGTAGCAGTCGGCAGCAATGGTCATCGTCGCCGTCGCTGTTGTTGTCGTAGTCTCAGTCGTAGTAGCAGCAGCAATGATAGTCGTCGTTGTTATCACGGTAGTCACCGTAGAAGCAACTGCAGCCCCGTAAGCTGCACGTACGTCAATGCGGCAGGGTGCCTCGTACAGTAGCCACAAAGACGACGGCGGTGACGACGACGACGACGACGACGACTACTGCTCAGGCTGCCTCTGTGCTCTCTCTAGGGATAATGGAGGATCCGGGATAATCGCCAGCCGTGATTTTCCCAATGCCGAAAGCAACTAAACACCATACCTGTAGGACTCCACAGCTCAAGATCCGAATCTCGCGCAGCAGACGTAGCCTAGACGACGTACCACATGCCAGGTCTTTGGATTGGAAAACCTGGAATCGCTGAAGGAGCTCATTCAGTGCTTAGCATGTTAACGTTCGGCTATTTGGTGCTGCACAACGCTTCCAAGCCCCATGTTTTGTGAAGCTCCTACATGTTATTATGGATGTGAACTTGCTGCAGCATACCGCCCCGAGACCTTGACAACAGCACCTCAAACGGCTGTCGTGCGTGGCACTTCAACATCAGAGCAGAAGCCAAGCTAATAAATCTGCAAAGTATCTTTCGGTGCCACCTCTGTTGCGCAATATTGCGCCAGATTCGAAGTGCTCTTTGTTGTTTGTGAGCCGCGGAAGTGTTGAGAAATGAGAATCGCTTCATGTTGTACTGTCGGGTTCAAGCCTTTCCTCTAGTCTTTGATGGTACCTATCTTTGCCTGTCGTGGTGCTTGAGCTTCCACTATTTAACGGTACAATAGTTAGCCTGCAAACGAGACGATTTGCGGGGCTTTCAAAGCAGCAGTGACTTCGGCATGGCAAAATGAGCACCGCAGAGGAGCTCAGCTTGGCCAAGAACTTCTTGCAGCAGCTGCCCCCTCTCTCTCGCAATTTGAAGAACTTGGATGTGGGCTACAACCTGCTAGTCGAGCTTCCCGGCTTCTTGGATTGCAGGGCCCGGCAGACAAAAGGCCACGTGCCTCACAGCCCGAAAGCCCCAAGACCGAAATCCGCAGCCCGATGCGGGCTGACAGCGCAATGGCACCAGAGCGCGCTTTCGAACGCAAAAGCCTTGGGGCCCTCTAGGATTCTAAGGCTCTGAACAAGCACCAAATCTATTCCTTCGCGTTCCTTTCTTTGAGTTTACGTCGATGTGCCTCAACACCCTTTTGAATCGGCTGAGGTCCCTAGATCAGGTCAATGATTAGGTTTGGGCGCCTTTCCTGTGAGGGTTTTCAGTAGAAGCGAGGCATCGACAAGCATTCTGAGCTGCGACATCTGAACGTCAACAACAACCAGCTGCAATGGCTCCCAAGCTTGGAGCACTTGACGGATTTAGCTTCGCTGTCTGTGCAGTGCAACCATCTGACCGAGCTTTGGGTATTCAACGCGAGCGAGCACCTGGAGCAGATTTTAGCGAACAATAACTTGCTTTCGTCCCTTGGACCCTTGCCACCTTCACTTCAAGTGCTGAATTTGGAATGGAACCGCTTGCAGAGGTTGCCTGACCTCGTCGGAAGCCCCAAGCTGGAGAACCTGAATGTAGCGCACAACCTGCTAGAAGATTTGCCTCCTTTGGACAATCCCGAACTGCACCAGCTAAATGTATTCGGGAATCGTTTACATGAGCTTCCCTGTTTGGATGCGCTGCCGCGCCTTTCTTTTCTGGATGCTGGCGGAAACTACTTGCGGGAGCTGCCCCAGCTGCAGAACTTGTCGTCCGATCTTCATGTACTTTGTGTGGGAGACAATCAGCTTGAGGTGCTACCCGACCTTTCTACCATTCGCTCCCTGCATGTGCTGGGCTGCGAAGGGAATTCCTTTCCGCAGCGTCCTCGGATTCTAGGACGTCGATGGAAAGCTGTTCTGACCGTTTGTTTTGGTTTTTGTATGCTGTGTTTGCGGTTCGAAGGTGAAAGGTGTCGTGGGAGAATCGTCCCGTCCTGGCTTCAGGTTTGGTTTCGGGCAGGCGTTCGCGATCATTCGGTTTCAGCTCACAACCGCTGGTTGCTTTACGGAGGGATTCATCCTGGCAGCCAGTACAAAGATTTCCAAAGTCTCCGCAGCTTCCAACAAGAATCGGCACACCCTCCCTCCGCTTGCCGAGAGCCGAAGAAAAACAATGCCTAGGTCTTGGTCGTCAGCTCACAACCCCAACTTGAACCACGCCTTTAAACACGAAAGCAAGTGGGTATCTGAAGCACGTGACCCAGGATTCCCCGGATTGGCTTTGTGAGATGTGACTGCTGCGAAACTGCTTCCTCCAGGCCGAGGTGGCAAGGGAAACAAATCACGGGACACGAACCACAGAACCAAACCCCTAATAATTTTTCTTGCAATGGAGCCATACTGTAGTGGTGGTCGTAGTAGTCGTCTCCAGTCAGCTCTCTTCTTGCGTCATGGGATTGACGGCTTCAGGCTTGGGACTTTGCTCTCTTTGGGACCTCGTGAGCGATGTATGCCTTCGTGCTAGTGCCAAGAGGTGTAAAAGCATGGAACATGCACCGAATCCATGTGCCCAGAGTCGGTCTCATACGCCACCCTTGCAGCACCGGTTTGTTCATGGACTTCCGGTCGGGGGCCCTCCAGCCTGAGCGACCTGCCATAAAAGCAGCCTGCACATCGGACAAATAGATAGACATGTGTGGAAAAGAGGGTGACCTGGGAAGTCTGGGGGCTGTGCCTGCTGTTTTTGGCCGAAGCTGCCGTATGATCCTTTACATGGACAGCCAGGCAAGCTGCTCTCCAACTTCACAATAGAGCGACATGGGGTCTCTCTAGGCGCACCTCCCTCCAGATCGCTAGACCGCTAGACCGCTAAATCCAAACTCCTTGATCCAATCGGGCACCAACCCAGCAAGGGGCTCGGTAGTTGCTGTCTCTCTAAGAAATGCGTATTCATAGCAGTCATTGGGAGAGACTGTGAGCAATGACCTGCCAGGAAATCCTGCCAGCAAAGTACTTCATCTTTGCCTGAGAGTGCTTGTGCTCCCATGCGCCCCCAACCAGTCGCAGCGGTCGGCGCAGTTGATAAAAACAAGGATCGGCATGTGCCAAGACGAACTGCAGAAGTCGGATGCGTACCCCCACTTAGGCGAGCAGGTTGCAGATGCATCTGCCTGGGCGTGTAGGCTTGTAGGGTGTGCTTTGACAGAACGACGTTTAGGAAGCTGAAGGTGCGGTGCACCCAATGACCCAAGCACGCCGGCCTTAGCGGGCACGTAGGGTTTTCGAGGTTCACGACACATACTTTGCAGATAGACTGCCAACGCCGGACCTCCCATCCCTTGCGAGCCACATCCTGAAACCTTGGACCACTTCTAACTCCATTCACGCCCTTGGATTCAATCCCTTCCCTTGCCAGGTTCTTGAACTGCAGGCTGTCAACTGCAGATTTCTTGCTTTCAGTGCCCCCAAGTCCGGCCCCAACTCTCTTTCGCCGGAACTGAGAACGTGTTGAACCCTGACTTCCAAACCGTGAAAGAGCTTGCTCGGTCACTTCACCTTCCAAGGAGTCACTCCCGGTACATGCAGAACCCAGACTTCTAGTCCCTTTGTTTCCAAATCAAGAATAGAACACCTAAGCCATAAGCTCCCTGCACCCTTAAAATTGAACCTAAGCCCTAAAAAAATAATAAACCCAAAGCCCCGAAACCGGGCAAGCCAAGGCTCGGTGTTGATTGGAGATGGTAAGGAAGAGCTGCTACTGGAGCTGAGGAGGTCACATGAGCTTGGTTGTGAGGGCGCCTGCTTCTCTGGTCAAACGAAGCCCAAACCTTGCGGAGGTTGCTTGCAGCATCCAGCGTTCGGCACCGTGCTAAGTCCAAGAGACTCAGGATTCAGATGCCCTTGGCACATCGAAAACAAACAAAACAACTGCCGAGGCTAAGCCGACGGTCTGAGGCTGCGATCGGCGCTTAGGACTTCGGTTCACAAGTTTAGGGTTTGGGGTCGAATGCCGAAGGTTGAAGGCTTAAGGGCTGAGAGTTTGGAGCTTTAGGGTGCAGGGTTTCTAGGTTGGGGTTTATTCGGAGGATCTGATGGTAGGTGGAAACTGCATCTCAAGACCATGCAGCCATGTGTCTCAGACCAGCTTAGTCATGCAATGGTTTGCTGTAGCTGATGCTTAAGAATATACTGGTGGATCTTGAAGAGATGACTTCGGGTCCTGAAAGATGTGATACATGATGAGGGGCTAACACCCCACGAGCCGTGATGCGATTGAACGTCGCAACAAACAAGTTATCGGAATAAATTAGAAGGAATTTATCGAAACGACAGATGAAATCAGATCTTGGATTTTAGACAAATTCCCAAATGAATTAGATCGGATTTGAATATACTGAATTCGGCCTAATAAGAAATTAATTATGAAAAATGCCACAGATATTTTTAACATAAGATTGAGATATAATTAGATTCCGAATTCAAATCCAATTCTCAAATCAATCCAAAATAAATAACAGAAATTCTTCAAGTTGCCGATTAGATTTTTGCTATTATCCATGCAGACTCTTTTTTATTATCGGTTCTATTTTTCGAATATTAATTAAATAAATATAAGAATAATTTCTATATATATATGGGAAAATATTCTATAAAGAAGAAATATATATTTTTTTTGAGTGAATGTAAATTGAAAATGATTTGATTTATGATATCTTAGGTTTTTCTATTATATGATTATTTATTGATTTTATTAAAAAGAGATATATATATATATTATATTTAATATTTGTCGGCATAGGATGTTTCGAATATATTCGGAATATATCGAAAGCAAAATAGATATATAAAATAAAGAAAGAAAGATTATAAATTCTTATTTGTGATTTAAAATTATGAGATTAAAATCTTAAATTTATTGAAATTATTAGGATTTTTTGGCTATGAAAATGGAGCATATATATATTTATATTCAAGCTAGATTAAAATATATTATCAAAATTTAAATATATATTTTTATGATTTTAGGATTTATTGTTTTATATAGGTGTGAA
>CAJNJA010002604.1:0-18227 GCA_905231915.1 Symbiodinium necroappetens | reverse complement strand
TGGTGCTGGTGGTGCTGGTGGTGCTGGTGGTGCTGGTGGTGCTGGTCGTGCTGGTGGTGCTGGTGGTGCTGGTGGTGGTGGTGGTGGTGGTGGTGCGGTGGACAACGACGAGGAGGGGGAGGAAGATGAAGATGGCGATGTAAAGCCGTGCTGCTGATGGGACTGCGGGGTCTTGGCAAGCACCGGTGAACTGCAAAGATGCTTCCTCCACCAGAATGCACAAACGGGACGAGGGCGGCACAGGTCGCCTTGAACCTCTCGGTGTCCGCCATCGTCTGTCCCATCTTCCTGGCGGCAACTGGGCTGTGGCTCTGATGAAAATTTCCAGAACATCTGAACTCTGCGTGTCAGCCTGAAGAACTCGGTGCTGTCATGATTCCCAGCATTCCACCTTGTGGGCCGTGGGTCAGTGAGGATTCGTCGCGCGAACTGATCAAGAACACAGCAGGCTCTATCGATCTCTACCGACTGGCATCGACTGGCCAGAAAGCTCTGAGAGCAATGGCAATAACATGCTAGACATCTTTGCTGAAAGTGTCAGAGAGGCACGCCTCGCGGTCTTCTCCTCCTCTTGCCGCCGCCTCACCTGCGCCCTCAGCCGAGAACTTTCTTCGCATTCCCCGGCTCCGGTTCTGGCCCTGGTGCAATCCGAGGCGTCGGCTTCGAGGCCTCCACGTAGGACACGGACCAGCGTGCGGACTCCGGAAGCCGCTCACTGCAGACAGTCAAGCAATCCGCAACGGCTCGCGCAGCTCGCTTTCTCGCTTTTTCCCGTGCTGGCGACCAAGGGCAGTCTCTTGCTGCTGGCACCAACGCAGAGCGATTGCCGGCTGCGTGCGCATCACTGAAACTGGTGACCACGTCCATACTTGTCCGTGCACATAAGATCTTTCGGAGCTGTCTCCACCTGGCACAAGTCCCACGCTCATGTTGTCCGGCTGAACTGGAACTGGCGCAATTGGAGGTCCTAGCCTTTGCGCATTGGTATTCCAACTGCTCCATGATGGCCAGGAATTTCGTATCACTCCTGGAAGAACAGCGAGTCTGGCTTTGGCAGAAAGCGCAATTGGATACCAAGCCTGTCAAAATAGTCATCGTTCTCGCTCCAGATGATGGGCTTGAACCTCACCACATGTCTCCGGCTTGAAAGTGCAGCATGTTCAAGTATGTTGACTGTCGAGGGGCTGATAGATGGCATTCATGGCGCCAAGCACCACGTTCGTTTCCATGCCCTCAACATCGATCTTGATAAGCCTGCGCACTGGAACCCCACCAACCCTGAGCTTAAAATTGGCAAACATCTTGCGAGGGGAATTGTAACGGCCTGATGCTCTGCACCGTGGGTGGCTTGAGGTCGGTTTGACCGGAGAGCACCTCGTCCAGGGCGAGCATTAAAGTCCTGAGTCGCAAGACTGCCGGATCCGAGTAGCAGCCTAACTTTCGGCAGGAAATCGGAAGTGCTGTCGCATGCTGTCACGGATTCCTAGAAGCTTATCATGAATGCGGCATCTCTTTTGGCTGCAGAGGGTCTCTTCCGGATCAGTCTCGAAGTCGTACCTCGAGCATTCGCTGACTGCGGCGCTGATCAAGGACTGATCGTTCATTCGACGATATCTGGTGCCGAGCCACAGTTGCACGGCTTGGTTGATGTGCATGCCTCAGCTTCTGTCACAGCCCAGCACTGCTCAAAGGGTGTCCGTGCGGACATAGTCAAGATGCCCCTGCCTGGGAAATAAGCAGAAACAGCAGCGGAGAGAACACAGACTTGAGATGAGGCCAGCAAGTGTTCCGGCCGTGCGAAGGGTCCTCAACTACAGGGAGCATGCCAGGTGCTCCCTGCGAGGAGTGAGTTTTGGGTCTCCAGCTGCTCGGGCTGCTTTGGCAGCTGAGCTGCCGTGATGGAGTCCACAGGTTGTCTGGGTTTGCAAGCTATGGTGGCTACCAAATGTTGCACATCCCTACTATGTCCCCAAAATCCAGCCGTGTCGGCAGACCATATCCATTCCAAGCCACGAATTCCATAACTGAAACCATTGGTATCCCAAAACCAAAACTCCCACTCGAACAATAATTGCCAGCCGGTTGCTCTCCTGTGCTCCTGGCACCCCATCCTGCTCAGCGTAGTTCACCTCTCCGTGCCCCAGTCAAAGTTTGCACGAGGGCGCCGCTTTACCTTTGAAACCCTCGACCACTCCAGGGTTAAGCAGAAAGCCTCTCATGAGGTTCTTGCCTTGGCACCACCAGGACTGCTGAAAAATCGAAGCTGCGGTGGACGACCATAGAACCTTTGCTTGCGTTCGCCGAGGGCCACATTGAAAGTCCAGACCTCGAAGATGTGAGGACAGAAGCTCCACTGTTTCTGCACCAAGTTGGGCCCTGGCATTGGACAGTCCATTCCTGAGCAAAGGCAACACAGGAGAGACTCTGAAAGCGTAGAGCGAGCGAGAGCGCGAGAGCGAGAGTGTGTCTGTGCGGTCTGTGCGCGTTGTTCACGCCCTCCGAAGACCGAACCGAGGTGCAAAGCAACGTTCGCGGTCACGAGCTGGTACAGCCAGCCTTAGTAGGGCAGAAGGAGAGCGGCATGAGCTGTCAAGACGAACAGCAGTGGAAGCAAGAACGACGAAGTTGCAAACCAGGGTCAGGGTTGTGGGTCAGGTTTCCTGATTCTGCCGCCCAAGACACGAAATGGCTCGAAAGCCAAGACCTTCCCCTCGCGCCCCACTCTCTCGCCGAAAGGGATTGTGTAGGATCCTCATCCCAAGGCTGATTTGCTGAGGTTGGCCCTTGGCACAATGATTTCTCGAGGTCGCGCTCCTAGATTGGCGCCCACGTCCACAACGGTATCACCTCACAGAGGCAAAGCTAGATGGACCAGACATAACCAGATACGTAGTTGCATCAAACTCGTCCCGTAATCCGACAAGCCTATCCTGAGCCCAGTGGCCAGGGCGCAGGAGTGCCTGCATCTGGTAGTTTTGCATTGGGTTCATGGTTCCCATTTGCATGATGCCATGCGCCTTAGATTCGCATCTTAATGCACCAGCACAGACTTCCGAATTGCCTCTGTGCTGTGGCTTCTCTAAGAGCCCGGCGATGTTGGTATCGTAGAACGGAAGTACAAACGCATGCAGGGGCGTCTTGGGCAACACCTGTTTCCAGCCCCATTGTATCTCAAGTGATCGAACTGTTGGCACTGCAATGTGCAATGTCTAGAGTCTAGAGTCTCGACCAGCTTTGTACATGCGCCGGACATGTAACGCCTCTGTATTGGTCGAACTGTGCAACTCTGCAGTGACGGATCCAGGGCCCCCCGGCTCCTGGTCAAGGGCGCATGAAGGGAGAGTCCTAGCAGACTCTCGCAACTCCCCGAGGTTCCTGGTAGGCAGACTGCTGCACTGCATTTCCACTTCCTTTCCACTGCTCCTTTCAACAGCTTGCCAGCTGGCTTGGCATCAAGGGTGCGACGACGAATCCTTTTCGTAGGTACGGAAAGCGGAGAAAGTACCATCGAGACAGATACGTGCGACTTCTCTTGACGCATGAGTTGGCATCCTCTATCTCGGGTGGGACCGAGATTGCAGGATCACGGAAGTTGTAGACTAGCCTTGGCTGTTTTGCGGCGAAGCCCGGCTGCATCGGCTGTTAGGTATCGGCCAAGGGACGAAACAGGCCAGTGCTGGCCAAGCACTGCGATGCCCTTGGCCTGCATGTCTTCGTGATTTTGCGAATGACATGTTACCAGCGGCAAGACCAATGCCTTGACGTGAAATTCTGATTGAAATGCCGCGCCGCAATTCACCAGGCCGAGGATAGCACAAGCATTGGTCCCTGGGGCCTCGTCTGTGCTGCGCAGCATCTCGCCACACCTCTCTTTGAAGCGACATCACACTGCAATGAGTCGCTCGCAACGCACCCCGGAAGATTGCGTTGCAGCCTGTTGTAGATGGAGTGGTTCAGGTCCGACTCCGGCGCTCCACCGTTTGCAGACAGCAGAAACTGCTTGCAGCCCTCTGTCGTGGTGGGCATGCTAACCTCCGGCCGAGGACTCGAACTCAATGCGATGGCTACAGCTACAAGCCTGAGCTGGTAACGTTTGAAGGCAGCGCATTGTGTTCTCCTACCTTGGCGATGGTAGGATCGTCGGCGGAGGCTCAGATCCCACGTTGCTCTGCCAAGTTGCAGTCAGATTTTTGGTGCGTGCCCGATCTTCCTGCAGACCATCGTGGATCACCACATCAAGATAAGCTGGTAGATCTATGTCTCTATGCCTGCGTGCAACCGAGACTCGAGCACGCGGGCGAACCAGCCAGATTTCTCGCCGATTTCCGGCCAGTTCCGCATCTGATAGCAGCCATCGCAGCCACCACCTATAGGTGCCTCGTTGAACAGAGGTTCTAGGCTTTAGGTTTCGCTTCGAATCTCGCTGGTCTGCGAGTCAAGCCTGCAAAGCTCACAAGTGGTGCCAAGCTACGCAAACCTGCCATGAAACGCAGTCCGGATTCGCCAGACACTGCTGGTCGCAGGCCTCACCCAGAAGCAAGGCCCTCACGTGCAGAAAGCCTGTTCATTTATTCCTGGCCTCTGGTGTCAAGTCTTGCGCTTTCCCGATCAGCGACCTCGCGATCTGCCTGTAGTCGAAGCCACGATTTGCAACTTCCTCGGCAGTGGCTTCCAAAGGCTCCGAGAGGGTGCCGGGGTGAGGAGCAGTCCGTGCTGTCTGCTCATCCCTCGTTCCTCCTCCGCTCGCATCCGCTCGAGTCTTACGGACAGATCGGCCTTGGCACAGCCTTGGCCTTGGCTCTGAGCCGAGAGTCGCTGAGCACCAGCCCTAGCACCTTCTCGACCAGCACTCCCAACGCGAGCATGCGCAGCGCCATGGCTTCAGTAGCTTCAAAATTCGAAGCTCTTCGCAGATGGAGGCCGGTGCTGTGTTGGGTGGGCTGAGACTGAGTGAGTGTTGAGTTTGGCCTGACTGTCCTAGGCGGGGCTAAGCGTCCAGTTAAAGTGCCTGCATCCAGCTGCTCAGCATTGTCGGAGGGAGCAGCCCGGTCTATCTTGCATTACGCGCTACTGTGGCAGAGTTTCATGCGACCCTGTGTCATGTGGCTGAGCAGCCAAAGACTGAGCCAATGGCTCTCCCAGACGAACTGAACTGAATGATGAGCAGATGCCCTCCTGTCTCGTACTCACCTAGAGCGACCCCCATGCCGACGCCTGGCGGGAGCCAAAGCCATGCCGCCGCGGCTTTGCCTCAAGCAACAGACAGTGTGCCAGTACAGTGTGGCGTTGCTGCCCTCTGCTTAGACTCTGGTGGTACGCACCTGCGAAGACCGTGCCGACCGCGCTTCGTGGCCCACCATCTGGAGCCGAAAGCACGGGCACATGCTCCAGTCGAGCCACACATGAGCTCACATGTTTCAGTTCGCGCCCACTCACCGTGAACGGCTTTTCTTCTGCGCAGTTTTCTCTCTCATTGCTCCATCCAATGTTGATAGTACACAGCATGGACCGTAGGGAAGAAAGAACGAAGAAGGAACATGGTGCAAGGTGCCCTTTCACATTGACATACTTCACATCTGAGGAGTATCTGAGGAGTGTATTCTTGTATCCTCTTCCCACGGTCCACGCCCCTTCATCCGGAGCGAAGGAATCTGCAGTGGAACCGGTCCGCCCGTGGTACACCCATCGCAACTGGACAATCCATGATGTCTCAAAGATTCGAAGCCGGGCACCTACCCATGCTACACAGCAGGCTTTCTCCGATCAGGATTGAAAACACTGAAAAAGACAGATGCCCACCGCCAAGCACACTGCAATTTCCGAAGAGCACCCTGACGGCATCCAGAGATGCTGTGCGTCTCGCTGCTTCCGCACTCCGCACTAGGGCGTTGGAGGTAATATAGTCACAGTGTTCTCCTTCCTCGAGGGTAAGTCCCAACAGCAACGTCCGACGCAGCATCAAGGGCCCACCTGGCTACTGTCCCTGCGGCAAAATTCTGCTGAGCGGTTCCTCATGATGCTTCTTGCTTTGATTTGGAGCCTTCGGTTTACGGCGCGGGCTCAAACAACAATGACGACAAGAGGTACCACTCAGCCTGGAAGAGACTAGCTAACAACAGTCCGCCCGTGCTGCAACGAATCAGACGCAATATGTTAAAGCCTCGTGTAACTATCCAGCCTGACATAGATATGCGATCATGCCTGACAATGACCAATAATGGTGGCTAGCACCATTTCACCAACATGTCCCTCAATTGTTGTGCCATGCGTTTTGCCGGCACTCTTCAGCATGCCCAGCTGTTTGCAGTATCGATGAGCTACCCTACGTTAGTCGTTCGTCATGTCTTTCAGTGCTGACGATTGCATCTTGTAGTCGCAGGAGACATACCCAATCCAGCTGGGGCAGTGGGAAACGCATTGAAGGCACTGGAAGCTCTGTCAGTAGCAAGTGTAGCAGGTGTCACTATCAAAATCTTAACAAGCTGACTTGACACAGTGTCTGACCGACAGATGCTTCTGATCTAGCAGCAGTGAGAAGACGAAACTGTCGATGTTGCGCGCTTTCAGCAACTCAGTGCCACCACTGAGCGCCTTTCGACTGGCCCTTCGCGCCCTTGGACTTTCCTCCCTTGTCGCCTTTGCCTCTGCCATCTGCTTTGCCTTTTGCATCGGACTTGCCTTTGCTATCGCCCTTGCCTTTGCCTTGGGCTTTTCCTTTGCTCTCCGCCTTTCCTTTGGCTTCTCCTTTTCCCTTTGGGCTGCTTTTGCTGCCCTTGGCGGAAGCCTTACGGTTCCTGTAGCAGGACGACATGAAGTCATGTCACATTGCGTGTGCAAGCAGAGAATTCCCTCCCGCCTCCATTCGTTCGCCGCCGCCATGATCTCCCTCCTGTCAGCGTGCTCTGAGACGTCCATCGTACGCATCGTAAACTGGCAGCCCTTGTCCCAGCCTTCTCTCCTCGGCTCCCTTGGCGTGCGGAGCTTCCTCCTTCCGGCCATGTTACACACCTCTTTCTAGACTCTTTACAATGGGTCGCAGTCCTCCGCCCAGGCCCATTCTGGGCAGTAATCGGGCCTTGCACAGCGACAGAATAACGGATCATGGAGTACACCTGGTATCCCCGCATGCGGTCAAGCAACTTCTTCCAATCCTCCGGCGACCAGGTCTCCCAGCCTGGCAAGCGCATCGGCTTTTTGAGGGCTCTGAGCTTGCTCATGGAAAGACGGCAAGGCAAGGCTTTTCCAGGCGCGCGGGGCTGGCACCAGGCGTCGTCACGAAGTGACGGCCTTCAACGTCCACGTCAGCACCGGCTTTGGCGATCCAGGCCGGAAGGAAGGTCGTGAAGGTCGCGGGCGAGCGACGAGGCGTCGAAGCTTTCAGGCATCAAGGGGCGACTTAGCTGCTTCCCTTGGCTTCCCCACCGGAGCCCTGGCAAGGACCAACAAACTGCAACCAAGCACTAGAAGATGAGCACGGCGAAGGCTGCAAAGGCATGACACTGTCGCCAGCTCTCGGATTTCGACATGACGAGGCCTTGTTGTGGTGCTTGGCGATGCGATGCAAGGCCGTCACCACCTCGACACGGATCTTGGCCATGAAAGAACCACGCGCCCACGCGGGCGCTCACACGCACACCATCTTCTTTCATATTCTGACTTTCGCCCACACCCACGTGCGCGGACCCTGGCGCCGGCACTTCCCGGTCAAGAAGCATTGACCTGGTTGAACTCGTCTAAGCTCTCGTCGCAGATCTTCAGGATCTTCTCGGGGCTGTCACAGCCCAGCAACTCCTTGAGGGAGGAAGTGAGAGAATCAGCGTTTATCAGCGTTTCTGTTATTCTGGGACCCTGCAACCCTATCGCGGGCCTTGTTCAGCTGGATGTTGCGCCTTAGTCGGCCATTGCAAGAGACGGGCACAATAGGCCCGCAAAAGCAGCCCGGAGACTGCTGTCGGAGCAAGGTACACCATACTATGATCTGCAAGATATTCAATATCCAATCAATCTGAGTAGATGCCACCTAGAACCCGGTGCTGCTCCGAACTTGAAGAGCTCTTCATCACTTCAGCAGACATGAACAGGAGCCGCAGTTCAGAACAGCAACCATGTACTGCATCCCGTCTATACATGGTAGAGAGAGATCCCAAGTTGTGCTCCGGTCTATGTGTCTTGACTTGCAAGAGCTAGAGTTCGCTCATCGAAAAGAGACGGGAAAGAGAGAGGCGGAGAGAGAGGGAGGGAGGGGGAGATAGGGACAGAGAGAGGGAGAGAGTGAGTGACAACAACAAATGGACAGAGACATAGGCAAACAGACAAGCAGTTGCAAGGCACACATCTGCTCCACACACAATTTAGTAGCTCTCAGCCATGTGCATTTTGCGATGTAAGGCCTGCAAGCAAGACTCACAGGAGCATGCAGGCGAGCCAAAAGACATCCCACCTGCTGGCGTGGCAGCGAGCTGGCCCCACCCATTCCAGCCTTATGTTTCCACGGACCGATCACGAAGCCGTGGTGCCGGGTTCAAGCACGGCTACCCAGCCAGGAATGACCAATAAATACATCGCCTGCTCGTCCTTGGGCCTTTCTGCCGATGGGCGTCGAAACAACCTGAGTCTAGACTTGGTTAGACCAAGAATATCCGTTCTCTTCCAATTTAAGCTAAGTTAGGTGTTGGTCACTCACAGGCAGAACAACCTTACCAAATGCGACTTTGTGGCCCACCTTTGCCACCTGCTGGGCCCTGACCATTTCATGATGGTCGGTCTTTGATACAAAACTGGTGGCGTAGTGCGCGTGGAGTCCCACTCAGGCCCTGACGTCTCTGCCGACTGCGTGTAGAGGTAAAGGCCGCGAAAGCAAAGCTGTCGTCCCTGCCAATCAGCCGAACCGAGACAATCACCGAGACGAATCTGGGCTGGGCCGCAGGGCGCTCAAGTCCCACGGCCACGGCCTGCCGTTTGCCACTCCGAGTGCTGTCCGGGAATCTCCTGCAGCAGCCGCTGAACAACTTGACGAAAACTTACATCACTACATCCGAAGATAGAACCTTCAACACGTCTGCCAGAGTCGTTGGACAAAGACAGGCGCCTAGTGGCTGTAGCTGCAGGTTCAACCACCGAACGCATCCAAACAGGACCCACACGAGGCAAGCCCACAGGCCTCCCTGGGCATTGGCATGTCTACCACCGCCTGATGCTACTGTAGTGGCGGTTCATGAGTCTACTGAATTTTACAGTTGCAGTGAATGGTCATGAGAACTCCACCTCGCGGGTCAGGCGTGGAATCAGAGACCCCGACGTCTCACCATATCTCTCAAGGCTTCCGCCTGAAGGAAGTCAATGAATCGAGTCGCACACGACGGCAGCCGCTTCCTGGCCTTGGGGATAAGGATGCATTGTTGCTTGCAGATGCAAGCCCTGCTGGTCATTCCTTGGTCCAGGATAGATCGCACTACCAAGCCGCTGTCCAAAAGCATTCTGGGTAAAGCAGCGTGTGCCACATCGCTGGAGCCTCGGGAACTCCCCACATGGCGGGAGCCTCGTGGCATCTCGAATGCGTGGAAACGAGCGAACCCAGCCAATGCTGTCCTTTCTGCACGCCCGGGCACAGAGGGAGCAAACGAATTCCAGCCAGAGGACCCCGCCGGGGTCTCTTGCATGACCTGCATCGGCGCATAGCCCCACTGACCTGGTAGCTCACGGGAGGAATACACCGCTACACCCAAACCCAAGCGGCCCGCCTCCACTGCGATCCCAGCCCCAGGGAGGTTGGCCGCCATGCATGGCACCGAAAGGCCCTCCAGCAGGCCTCGCAGCGAAACAGAACTTGTGCAATGGCACCAACACATCTCGATCATCTCGCCGTCTCACCCTGCCTTTGTAGGAGTCGGCGCAGCACAGGATTCATCCGCGAGAAGCTGACATGAAGAAGCTGTGATTTCAGCACATGGATGCGGTTAGACTTCTGACATTGTGCTGCTATCTTTCGGCTTGACCGGAGTTTGGGTTGCTTGGGCCGAAAATCAGAACAAACTGGAGCCCTTGCACACAGAGCATCAAGGCTTCACGTGGGGAAGACCCCAAGCGTGGCATAGCAGGCCGTCGGCATCTCCGAATGGCTTGCCGACTCCCTTGCCTGTAGAGCCCGCACGCTTCGCTTAGGAGCCGGATGAGATGCAGATGCTCACAGCAGGCCTTCCATGCGTCGCGCCGGAGGGACCGAGGGGGCCGAGGGTGCCCGCGGCATTGGGGCGGGCGGAGGAACGGGCGCTACATGGGTCGTCGGCATCGGCGGGGCCGTCACCAAAGGGTTTCTGTTGGCCTCGCCTGCGCTGAATGCTCTCCTCTCAGCCATCAAGATTTTCCGCACCTGCTCACCTTAGTCAAACTTATATTATATGTGTTACCCTGCGAAAACTTCATGAAGTCTTCCTGTCTTCTCCGAGATTGCGACGCACATCAGGCGGGCGGTAGGGTGGTGGCGCGCACTTCGGGTACGGCAACACCTTGACAGTGGGTATAATGCTGCATTGACGCATGCATCTTCGATCACCTCCACAAACTGCAGAGGCAGACTAGACTAGGGACTCAAGCAGATGCACATGATCTGTTCAGCTCGGGCATTACATTCCAGAAGTGTGGGTGCAGTACCTCTCCAGTGGTCCACGTCTCTTGCCGCGGGGGCACCGGAGGCACCTGGCCGAGGAGCAGAAGATTGGAAGACACATTGCGCACATCTTACCTCAACATTCTCGAGTCCGATAACAGCAGCTTGGCCATCAGCATAGACGTAAAGATCTTCAGATGGAAGCTCTTGGTTGGAAACTTGTTCGGCGAGATTTTTGGGGCACGTCGCCGGGCACCAGCAGGCAATGGCCGCTTTTGCGGCTACTTCCTGAAAAGCCCCGCGAGATCCGTCAAGTCCTCCGACGTTTGTTGGAGGACCCTGCGCCACTTTTCTCCTGGCCGTCTCCAGCCAAAAACTTCAAGACATCGTCGAAAGAATCGTTTTCCTGTTTTGTGATGACCCAGGCTTTGGTCTCACCATCGAATTTTGCACCAAACTTCTTCAAGTCCTCTTTGAAATGGAAGGTAGCACCTGTAAGGGTCATCTGGTTCCCTTCTATTTTCGAAATCACCTTTCGGCGCAAGGCAGCGGAAGCAGCAGGGGCCAAGGCCGCGACTCGGGGCTCATCCGATTGCCTCCCTTCCAGCAGCATCTTTATCTTGGCTTGATCGTCTGCTTTCAGCTTCTGAAATCCATGGATGTCTCCGGTTGATGTGATCTCCTTGTTGGCATTGGATTTGTATTTGAAGGTCTTCCAGAGGCAGCTCGGATGGTACCAGCCAAGCTGGCTGCCGCGGTGGTCGTTCTCGGGAGCTTCAATACCTATCCGAAGCTCGCCACTGTTGATCTTTTGCTTGCAGCGGAACTCCTTGCAACTCGATCGTGCAGACTTAGCGTAGTCTGCAACATACCACGATCCCTCGCTCCAAGCCCAGGACAACTGGCCAGCCATTAGCGCATCGAAAAACTACACAGGCAGCATGTGGAGGCGTTTAACCGTTTGCGGCGTGGTTTGACTGAGCCTCCCAGACTGACCACTTGACTGCGATCCATGCATCGCTCATAAAACTGCCTACAGTAGCGGGGTGGGAACGGAGACTTGCACAGCTTCGACGAAAAAGTCAAACCCCCATTGAAGGAGTCAATGAGCTGGCATCGCTGCATTCAGCGGCTGGTCCTCCGGAACGTTGTACCTGACTCAATGCACACACACACACACACCAAAAAAAAAGAACTCTCAGAACACCCTACACCAGGCGGTTGCAATGCAAACCGACGCTAGTGCAGAAGCAGCCTCAGGTCGGAGAGCTTCATCGCCTGACGGCGCGGAACCTCCGACGGCATGAGATCCGTCGGGACTCGTCGGCCCTAGGACTGACAGAGCCGGAGGAAGGCTCTGCGCTCCGCGATGGCCTCGACGTGAGCCGCCAGCTCTTCTTGGGCAGCTTCGGCCTGCAGTGCAAAGTGAACTTGTCTGACTCGTGTTCCTCACACAACACTTCTCTCGACACGAGCTGCAATTGCAAGGGGCATCGGATGACGAGGACTTGGCCGATTCCGACTCCATTCGCTCTTTGCCCACGTTGCGCCTTACGGCAGTAACGAAGCTGACGACAGAGTCGCAACCAGCCACAAGACACGACACCCAGTGACCGTTGAATCGCCTGAGATCGGCAAGCTTGATCGTCTGCTGCCGTGGTGCCTGACGCCATGCGCAATGCTACTCGCGGAAAACCCAAATGTTCGACCAAAGCCCCGGCCTGTCGAGGCTCCGCAGTCTGAGCCATTTGGCTAGCCTTCGCTGTTCTGCACGACAGCCCACGATCTCTCTTCACACAGACATCCCAGAGTCTTCAGAGTTGCACATCCTGTGTTTTCTTATAGACCATGCCACACTCTCCACAACCCTGCCCTGGCCTTAGCTTCCTGCGCTTCCTGCCCAGGATATGTCGTTTCATCTACGTCTCACGAGCCCATGCCGCCACACCGGAAAAGACGACACTCTGCACGCACCTTGGCACGCATATCTCGCTGGCGCTGGGCTTCACGTCGGATAGCAGCTCGTGTGGCTTGCTCCTTGCATTGGAGCCGCATACCGCGGAGAGGGAAATCTTTCCACAGCGTTTGTTGTGAAGCAAAGGAGCAGCGCGCACCAACCCCTGCCCTTTACCCTGCGGTCCTCCTGAACCCGACGCTGCTCACGCATCTCTGCCTTCTTTTCGGTCTTATTCTTCACCTTACGACACTTCTCACAGGATCCATATCGCGAAGACGATCTCTTTGAGTAGTGCTCGGTCTACAGAGAGTGCAACAGCTGCTAGAGGGCTGCTTGCATTGAACAAACATGCTGAGGAGCTGAATGAGACACAAAGGCGAGTGACGAAAAATGACACAAGCTGCACCGGGTCCGAGGCTGTTTCAAAATCCAGGAGCTCGTCGGAATCTACCTGCAAGGCGAGGCCCAACCCGAAGTGACACATCACCTGCGAGCAGAGCTATGCCTGATGTCTACAAAACTAGCAGCCTGCTTCTCCTCACCCTGCACACAGACCTCGGCTCTGCGTGAGCTTTCCAACCCTCCGCGCTTTACAGAGCAGACTTATAACTACGGTCATTGGTCCCGCGGTGAAGCGCTGTTCTTCCCTCTTCGATGCTCAGGAGGCCGGCTGACTGGGCTGGGCTCAGCTGCTC
The DNA here is from genome assembly GCA_905231915.1 of Symbiodinium necroappetens. NCBI lineage: Eukaryota > Dinophyceae > Suessiales > Symbiodiniaceae > Symbiodinium > Symbiodinium necroappetens. The sequence continues at coordinate 4,969 of CAJNJA010002604.1, read as the reverse complement.
CGCCACTCCGAACCGTTCCGAACCGCCAAGAACCGTTCTAAACGGTCCCGAGCCATTCCGGACCGAACCGTTCCGGACCAAACTGTTCCGTACCGATCCGAACCGCCCCGAACCGTTCCGAAATCGTTCCGAACCGGTCCGAATCGCTCCGAGCTGTTCCGAATCCTTCCGAACCGTTTCGAACCGTTCCGAACCGCCCCGAACTGTCCCGAACACTGCTTCGAACCGTGCCAAACCGTTCGGAAAGGTTCGGAACGGTTCAACAAACTTCGGAACGGTTCGGTCTGAAACACTTCAATCCGGAACGGCTCGGGACGGTTCGGGAAGGTTCGGAACGGTTTGGAACAGCCTCACAGCAACTGCACCCGACAGCTCAAACCCTGACCCCCAAAATGCTTAAGATTGGATTTGCATCGCATGTTTGATTCTCACTGGCTCTGTGGGCTAACCTCCTTTAATTTAAGAGTTATGCATTCCCAGGGCGTCCCAACAAAAGACAAGCCAGAAGCTGCCTTAGGGAGCACCGCAGCCTCAGGACTTGTGCTTGCGTTCCTTGTAGGACGCTGCATAGGCAATCAGTCTTCCGGTCTTCCTGTTTGTTGTGGCTGCGAGGTGCTCGAGAAAGTACAGATAGAAGGTCAAAAAAAAAGGTGGAAGGCTGGGCGCTAGCTCAGCATCCAGCCATGCCAATGCCCAAAGCAAGGCCCGTGTCCGCGACGGGATTCAAGCGGCCCATAGCCTGGAGAAGCTCAAGTGCTCGAGTCTCCGACCTAGGCTCCTTCCCCCTGCCTCCTCACTAAGGATGCTAGACTGTGGGACGACAGGCGGCTCCTCCTGGCACAACAACTCCCGCAGCCTTTCGGCTTAAGCCCGATAGCATCTCCGACGCGGCACTTGGCATCACCGACAACCCTCATGGCCCAAGTCTCCTCCTCCTCCTCCTGCTTTTGCTCGGTGTCCACCGGTGACGTTGGAGAATTTTCCTCCACCTGGGACTGTTTTCGCCAACGCACATCTGCTGATGTGAGCAGCCCATGCCTTCACCGGCTGCACCTCTGCGCCGGCTGCCTGGGTGTAGCTTGTGGTGGGTATCTTATAGAAGTCAACACCGAACCCACAAACCCTAAACGCGGAAAAGATGTACGTACAAGCTGCAAATCCTCGTAAACTTGAGGCTTATGCCATAAGCCTCCCCACCTCTAACCCAAACCCCCAAAACATGAAATAACACAAAAGATTGCAGTCCATTAACTATTCTGGGTGGGGTCGGCAGGAGTTGTTGTGGCCTTCTCGCGCAGCATCTTTCTCTGTCGCTCAGCCTCTGCTCGCGTGGCAGCTCGAGACCTCTGCACACGACGTGCACCGACATCATGCAGAGTCATGTCAGGCCAAGACGAGACACGGAATTGAAAAGCCAAGTCCAGGACTCAAGGACACTCTTGAGGTTCCTCTGTCGCTTCTCCTGTCAACAGCATGAATTGGAGCCAGAAAGCTTCACCACGTGGTGCCAAAGGAAACTGGCTGGCCGCACGAATTGTTGCTTGCCCGTCTCGGGCAGCGCTGGTGTCTCATGTGCGGCAGGCGTCTCATGCACCTGATCCGTGATGTAGGGTGCCAGAATCCAGGACATGCTCGGAACGCTAGTTGGATGCTTTGCCTCCTCATCATCCTCGTCAGAATCGCTGGACTTTGTCTTGACAATCCATCCTGCATGATGATGCGGTCGCTTTCAGCTGTCATCCAATCATCTTCTGGGTGGTCTGCACAGGACAACAGGGCCTTTCTTTCCGCCTTTCTTGTCCTTGCCCTTAGCTTTGCCTTTGCCCTTGCCCTTGGCATCCTTGCCATGGCCTTTCTCCTGTGCCCCAGCTGTGCTGAGAACTGAACACACGCTCCCAGTAACCTTGCCTGGTGCGCCGGCTTTGAAGCCCTGGAGTCCTCAGCCCGGCAGCGTGGCAGTGGAAAGGACACGGCTCTGCGTGTTTCACAGGTCCTCCTCCTCGGAGGAGACGACGACCGGGGAGCTCTCGTTCACCGGGCTCTCCTTCTCGGAACTAACTGCAGACTGCAGCGGTAGAGCCCAAAGAACCTGGAGCTACAGAGCCCGAAGTGAAGCTGTCCTTCTCCTCTGAGGAATGCGACGAGGCCACGCTCCACTCGGCATCAGAGTCCTCCCAATTTCCGACGGCGGTACCGACCGCAGCAACAGCGCTGACCACAGGCCTCGCCGTAAACACGAGGACCACGCCCCTTGCCCTTGCTTTTGCCCTTGTCCTTAGACCTGGCCAGCAGAAGCATGGGAACGTCAATGTTCAAGGTGATTGCGAATCTCTTCTCAGGCACGGACTTGCCGGAGCCTTTGCCTTGTTTGCCTTCGCCTTTGCTTACACCCTTGTTGGAAGCCTGCCAGACAAGCAAATCAAATCCAAAGCAGGAGCCAGACCCAGCACGTGTCAGGCAGTCCTCTGTCCGCGGCTCCACTCGGGGTGCATGAGCCTCGCAGGCGCAGCACTTGGAAACCTTTTGCGGTTTTTTGCGCGGGGGACGTGGCAAACATGACTTGCGAGGGCCTCCTGCTCCTTGGCCTTCTCTTCTGCCGACTTCTGAAGGATGCGCAGCGGCTTCTGCGAGTGATCCGGGATCGATACGGCTACCACTACAAGTGATTGCGGCTCCGTGTCCCTAGGCATTTGGATGTCACCCACCTGCGGATCGATCTTCATTTGCGTCTGGATTGTCACTTCAACATCCTCCGTGTCCTCGACACTGTGCGAGATGCCCAACCCCCTCACGAACGGTTTCCACTTAAGGCGGGCCCTCGGCGCCGGCTCTGACCGCGCCTCTCCCTTGGGATCTCGCACGCGGCGGCTGCCATCGTCGCGCTTCTCGCGCGGGGCACGCTGGAGGATCCTGTGTGGGTGAAGAAAAGTCGCGCATCGGCCGCACATCGGGCATTGGGATGCATTGGGCGATGGGGATCTCGGGGCCCGGGCCCGTTCGGTGTCAACTTAGGAGACGGTGGCTTCTGCACGGGCTCGGCCGGCTCGGCATCAAGCTCGGGGTCGCCTAAAGGCCAAATGATGGAACGGAACCCACTCGCGGCTCTGCACCCACCGCCCACCTGCCCCTTCTTCAACGAATGCTCCAGTCTGCTGAGGAAGTGCGGCCTCGCAAGCACAACAGCGGCTGGATTCATCAGACGACAGAGCAGAAGCCGAATCTCAAAGCTGGTTTTTCTAGCCATGTTCCCATGGAGTCATCTCGACCGTCTTGCGATACATCTCGTAGCTGAACTCATGGCCCAGAGCGCCTTCCCCGAGAAAATCTTGGCCGATCGGCCCTTCTTCGATGGCTTCATCAGGTCCTCCCCCATGCGATGTTGGACGTGCAAATTAAATAAAGTAGACTGAACGATGTCCATCACCGTCCTGCAGGTTGAAGGTCGGAGCGGCTCTCTGTGCATGTCCTGTGCTGCAATGCCGAAGCTCTTGGTCTTGACAGCTTCACGCTTCTCACCGAGACTTACTGGGCCCCCAGCCAAACTTGTGCATGGCCTGGACTGGATGCTTGGCAACAGGCTCCACAAGGTTCTTGGCCGCAGTTTTCTGCTTCTCCTGTCGGCGAACAAGCTTTGCTTCTGTTGCACCATCTGCTGCGCGCACTGCAGGCTCCTTCTTCGATTGTGGGCCCGAGGAGATGTCAGGGAATTGCTGATCTGCGTTTCCTCTTACAGGGCGCAAGTCGTCCAGGTCGCCCCACACCTCCGACGGCGAAGAGCGCTCACACTGCGACAAGGAGTGTGGTCAAGATGGGATAGGCTTGGCGTTCTGAATGAAAGTCCGAGGCCGTGACAGAGCAGGAAGATGCTGCCTTGGGAGGTGCCACGGCCTCCTGGCAGATGCCGAGCCCTGGGTGGAAGCCGTGACAACCCAGTGACCCCGTCTGTGCCTTTCTGGGCGGAGGTCGCAGCATCTCCGCCGATGCCACCTGGGCTGATGCAGCTTCCCGGCAAATCCTCCAAAGGAGAGGCGTCTGATCCACCCCAGCCTGCTTCGGTGGCACAGGCGGAGCCTTTGGCGGCGGCACTGGTGGGGGGACATAAAAGCTGGCCGCCTGAGACATTGGGCTTCGGCGAGATGCACTTGATTCGTGAATCTTTGGCCTTCTTTGGCGGAGGCGGCTTTGGAAACGTAGCCTCAGGCTCAACAGGTTCATCCTGATGTATCCTGACACTGATATTCCCTCACATTCGACATTGACCTGGCCTTGGACGGTGCGACCTGCACGGCCTCGCGAGAAGCCGAGTTGCGGCCAACGCTTCGAGCGGGGCCACCACTGGGACAGCTCCGGCCTCTGGAACTGCAGCCGGCGGCTCTGGTGCTGCCTCCCACAGCGGAGAGGTGTGCACACGGCGCCGTGTGCTATGACACGCTTCGCCTCTGGAACCGGCGCAGGTGGCGGCGGAACCTGCCCGGAGCCGGATCTGCCCTCGTGTCGGCCATCACATCTCATGCTGCATCTTCTCAGTACACTTGGCTCAGCCTCCGCAAAGGCGGGGGCCACCACCTGGCACATGGGTCCATGGAGGGTAAATGCGTTTATGTTTTTGCTGTCGTTGCGGTACTAATATTGCTTACTATGATTACGATTACTACTTCTATTCCTACTATTACTATTATTATTACTACTATTATTATTCTTGTTACTACGACAGCTAGCATTACTATTATTACTAAATATCAAGTACTATTATTACTATTATTACGATGTTGACTATTACGTTGCTTCTTTGTTGTTGTTGTTGTTCTTGTTCTTGTTGTTGTTGTTGTTGGTATCGGCTGTGTAACGGATCCCACGCTTTTCGCCCTGTCAGGCCAGGAAAACCCTGGCCCTGCCGACAAACTCGGACATGGAGGGGCGGGGGGGGGGGGGGAATAGGGCCTTTTTTCGAAAAGGCGATTTTCAAACC
>CAJNJA010002582.1:0-17861 GCA_905231915.1 Symbiodinium necroappetens | reverse complement strand
TATTTAGGGTATAATGGAGGGTAGTTGGGGGTTGCTGGTAGGGTTTAAGGTTTAGGGGTTGGGGTTTTGTGTTTTCGGGTCGAAGGGCCTATGACGCTTGGAGTTTGTCAGGTTGAGATGTCTGGTCTTGTGGGGTATAGGGTTCGCTATTTGCGGCAGAGATGAGTTGGAGGTTTTTTTTTGGTGCGACAGGCTTGAGGAAGGTAGGTGTATTATTTCCTCTAGCCACCTGTAGAAAGTATCATTAAAATAATTGAAATTACAAGTCAAGGCATAGCGCATGACAAGCCCATTTTTAAATCCTAAACCCTAAACAGCCTTTAGAATCCTGAAGCCCTGTGACAAGCAAACCAAGGTTCAGGAATGCCCTTGAATCACAAAAGAAACCGGCAAAAGGACATAATCTCAACAATTTGGACACTTATAAAGCCACCAATATCCAGAGAATCTGAAAAATCTTTTCCATAATTCTTAACCCTAAACCCGAAACCCCTAAACCCTAATTCTTAGACACAATCGCAGCTGCGTGTGCTCGTCCTCAGCAGCTCGCAGGCCAAGCGCACGCTGTCACCCGGGCGCGGCCCCATGCTCCCGAAAGCCTGGGCGCAGTTCTGTGCGGCTCAGAATTGATGTTTACGGTTTAGGGGTTAGGGGCTTAGGGTTTAGGGTTTAGGGGTTTAGGGGTTTAGGAGAACTGATGGCTTCAATTCGTTGGGGGTACGAAATTGAAAGGCTCATGCTTCCGGTGTGGGTTCAGATTAGATGGGGATTTCCGAAACTAGGGGACCCGAATATAGTACCCCAAATATTAGGATCCTTATTATCAGGACCCACACCCTAATTTCGGAAAGTCTCATATGATATAGCTGCAAGATTAGCCCTAAACCCTACACCCTAAACCCCTAAACCCCTGGTTCAAAAGGTGCGGGGCATCTGCGTCAGGGCGACCTGGACTTGCGTGGCGTAGCTCAGACGGACTGGCTTTCGACTACCCTAAGGGTCCATGTACCCCTATAAGGGTTCCTTTAAGGGATTCTATAAGGGTTCCTTTAAGGGATTCTATAAGGGTACTATAAGACTGTAGGGGTTTTGGGTTTAAGAGTCCATGTACCCAAAATAGGTTCCTTTAAGGGTGCCATAAGGGTTTAGGGTTCTAGGGTATAAGGGTCCATGTACCCAAATAGTATAGGGCTTTGGGTTCAGGGTTTAGGGTTTTAGGGTTCAGGGTTTAGGGCTTTGAGGGTTTAGGGTTTAGGGTTTAGACTTTGGCCTTAAAGTAGTCCCTATTTGGTTACTTTGGGGCCAAAGTATCTACTATTTGGGTACATGGACCCTTAGGGCTATCGGACATTGAAATTGTTCGACGGCAATACTGTTAGATGCTTCGTTTAGGGGCCTTAATAAATCGAATATACTACACCGAATTACAACAAGGAGCCCCCAAAATAGGATTGGTAATTATTGAGGCCTCTTGCAAATGCCTTTACGAGATCTCACACGGTAGTTCTCTAAGATCAGGTCCCTCCTACCACTTTGCTTTGTGGATATGCCGGAGCTTATACGTGGGCTTACTTCAACCTAAACCCTAAATTTAAAAGCCACACCCCAAAACCCCAACAACCCTAAACCCTAGACCCTAAACCCTAAAGCCCCAACCCGAGAGGAGGTTTTCGAGGTATAGGGCTTAGGGTTTATGGCTCCGGAGGGATGACATGGCCCGCAATCCTACACCTGAAAGGCCGCCTACTCAAGTGCAAGTCCATTTGGACTGGTTTCGGGTTTTGGGCTTCGGATAGAAATTTGCAACAGTTCGAGCATGGGATAAGAGACACAGAAACCCTAAACCCTACAGATATGTTGGACTTAAGGACCTTTGGCATTATTTACTACTTGGGTTCACCTACTATTCCCTGGATAATCCCAATATAGAAATTGGTTGACATATGCAGAAATGAATAGAAATATACCGAAACATATAGAAATGTTGAAAAATATATGAAAAAGAAATATGTAGAAACATGTCGAAACATATAAAAACATACAGAAATACAGATAGTTTCCGGTTCCCCAGGTAGGACCGTGAAGGGATGACGTCTAAGGCAGCTGCCGGGAACATCCGGAACGTGACGGCAGAATGGACCACCTGCAAAGGAGGTTCGGGGTTTAGGGTTTAGGGGCGCTGTTTAAGGTTTGGGATTAGGACTTCAAGCCACAATTCATCAACGAGCCCGGTAGACCTTAAAAGAAGCGTGATCCTCAACACTGCAGCATCTTCGACGGGGTCGTGATTGTTGCTGTCGTCTGAGAAGGCTAGTCAACAGTCGTCGAAAACATTGCAAGATCACACACGCGCACGAAGTGCACTACAGTAGAGAAATACTCCAAACATCGAAGCTTGAAAAGAGAGGTAATTGAAGGGCCTGGGGGTCTTCATAATTAGAATAGGGTAGCAGCAAAAGTGAGCCAGAAACAAAAAAAAAAGGACATGAATTGCGAATTATTCGACTCCGGCCACTTTAAACGGGCCCTAAACCCCAAATAGTAAAGTAAGACTAAACCCTGAACCCTAAACCCCAAACCCTAAACCCCAAATGGTAAGACTCCGGCGATGTGCTCTGCTGTTTCGATCTTGCCGGTTCCAGTGGCACCTTCAATGACCTGGGCTTTGGGTTTTTAGGGTTTATAGGGATTAGGGTTTAGGGATTAGGGTTTAGGGTTTCAAGGATGTGGTCTTTGTTTGGGAGGTTTTGGGCTTCGGGTTTAAGGTTAAGGATGCAAGGACTGTAGAGTTCACGTCAGGGGGTTCGGCAGCACTTTATCTCCCAGCTACTACTATCGACGATGCTGGAGCAAGAACGCTCGTGCCCAGACGCCTAAACACTCAAACTCTAAATCCTAAACTCTGCCTCAATGTTTCAAAATCTCTCAGTTAAAAGTCTAGGGCTGTAGGGTTTAGGGTTTTCGTGTCTAGACCTAGAATCGAGTCTACGTACAGGGGGCCCTAACAAAAAACAGATAGCCAGGTTCACATACGGTAGAAGCCTTAATGAGTAGAGAAGGGTTTTGGGGTATCTTATACTATAACTCTAATAAGGAACCCCCGAAATAGTAGAGGTAATTATTTAGGCCCCTATGTTAAGTACGGGATTGGGCTGAGAAGCCTGCCCAACGCCAGCACATGGGCAGTCCTCGAAACTAGGGTCCCCTTTTTCGGTCCCCAGTATAGTACGGCACCATTATAGAAAGGACGCCCTACTTTAGAGAACTGCAACTTTAGGGCGTAATATAGGGGCCTTGACAACTAGACTAGGGTTTTGGGGCCCATTATACTATAACCATAATAAGGAGCCCCCCAACATAGTATTGGGAATTATTTAGGCCCCTGCATTAATGCTTAAGGGCTGCAGCCTCTAGCGACTGAAAATCGGGAGCTTAACCCCAATCCCTAAACCCTAACCCCTAAACCCTAAACCCCTTTCAAAGGAACCCTAAACCCTAAACCCCTTTTAAAGGAACCCCAACCCCTAAACCCCAAACCCTAAACCCTAAACAGCCGTTTATCTGTGGCCGCTCCCGACACTCAGAGGCAGAATCCTTCTTGAAGGAGTTTAGGGTTTAGGCTTTAGGGTTCTTTAGGGTTTAGGGTTTAGTGTTCTTTCGGGTTTAGGGAATAGGGTTCTTGAGGGTTTAGGGAACAGGGTTTAGGTTTTTAAGGTTTAGGGTTTAGGGCTTCTGTATCTCCGCAAAGGTGGAGCTCGAATCCCCTTGTAATCTTAAGCTCCTGGGCTCGAATCCCCGCAGAGTTTCAAGCATCCCAACCTGGACCCCAAAGACCTACCTCCTTAAGGATTTACATAAAGAAATCATAGTAGGGAATTGTAGGGAACCCTAAAACGGAAGGTCTTATAGGGTTCAGGAACACTCAGAAATGGCCTGAACAAAAACAAGGGTCTTGCATTGTAGACTTGATGCCCCAAAGCACAACGGGTCATGCTGCGTAACCCTGAAGTCTTTGAGCTTCATGCCGCTGACTTATCACTCTACATCAACCCTCGCACCCTGAACTCAAACTCTTTGCCCAAACCCTAAACACCCGGGAGGATCAAAAAGTGGGATCCCCTAAGTTGGGACCCAAACTACTAAAGGGTACTTTATAGGAACCCCCTTAAGGGATCTATATTTTTTGGATCCTCCCGGTGGTCTGGGAACAGGTTTAAGGTTTCAGGGACCCTAAACCCTAAACCCCTAAACCCTACAAACCCTACACCCCCACGGTCTCAGGCACCTCAGCCCCAGACTCCAAACCTTGAGCCCTAAACCCTAAATCCCGGGACCCCGACGACCACGCCACCCTCGCTAAAGGGGCTCTTCGGCGGGGGCTTGGCCGCCGGATTCGGCTCAGTCGGAATGTCCACGGCCTGCGACGGCAAAACCAATATTTGGAGAATTTTAGGGGGAGTTCTTTTGGGTTTAGGGTTAAGGGAAGAGGGTTCAGGGGTATGTGGTGACGGTCATGCAGGATTGTGTAGTCGGCTTTGGATAGTTGTTGAGGTTTGTGTGCTCATGTGTCTGATAACCAAACTTCCATCCACGAAGGACCTCTGTCCAGACCATAGCTTCCTTGTTCTATGATTTAGCTTCATTGCTCCCCGTATACCCGAGGCAAATAAAACTCGCCGAGGCCAAAAGCTTCGATCCCTCAACCCTGCACCTCTAATATAGGGGCCGTAATAGTTAGAATAGGGTTTTGGGGGCTTCCTTAATATAATCATGGTATCATGGGCCCCGCAACCCTATTCTAATTAGTTATTCAGGCCCCTATATTAATCCCTGAACCGTACACCGGAACCCATTGACCACACCCTTGTGGAACAACGTTGAAAACCCTTCCAAACCTGCATCTCAACGAGGAAGCTGCATATGTACAGCAGTGCAAGACCCGCTGTAGTCCTTTGTTTTAACCTCTATAAAATAAAACTTGTTCGATCCCTTGAAGAACACCTTCAGCAGCCCTTAGCGACAAAGAAGTTGACATATTCAGACCGCTCACGGCCTCAACAAATACACCAAATCACTTACAGAACCCTTCTTAAGGAACCCTTAAAGTTAACGGCTCCCTAAACCCTCCTAAACCCTAAACCCCCGTTGTCCCGCCCTGACTCGGAGGTGCCTGATCATTGTGGATCTCACGACGGTACCCGCTTCCAAGCAGCTCTGAAGCCTCGAACGTCTTGGGTTGACGAAGTGGGCTTCTGTAATAGGAATTAGGATTAGGGGGACCCTTGGGGATATAGCCCCTCTCAATAAGGCCACTTTTAAGAGAGCTAGAAGTAGGGTTCAGAAGGGTTCCCTTTAACGGGTCTCCCTAATACTACCTAGGATGTAAGGGATTATAAGGCCCAAGGATTGAGTTTTAGGGTTCAAAGTTTAGGATCTGGACTTTAGGAATTGGGTGCTCTTTCTTTAGGGTTTAGAGTTTGGGCTTCGGGTTCCATTGTTGTTTGGGTTTGTTCCGGGCTTCTAGAACTTGCGTGTCCAGTGTCCTGGGGGAAGCTAGAGGTTACCCTTTAGGACTGTACAGGGCGTACAGTACCCCCAGGCCCCAAGGAAGCTATAAACTGCTTAAGCTGGTGGGTTTAGGGTTTAGGGTTTAGACTTCATGGGGCGCTTACGCAGGATACTCTTATGATACTGTTGATGATACAAACCCTGCATTACCTTAAGAACCCTAAACCATGGGGATTATATTCCTTATTATGGGTAATGCAGGATTTATATTATATCATCAACCGTATGATACCCTAAACCCTAAGCCCCTATGGTCCCTTTTTGAAAACCTACTGGGGTGTTTATGATACTCTTATGATAAGAGGGTTTAGGTTTAGGGAGTCGCGGGCTGCAAGGGGCTCCTGTAAGGGGCTTGAATAAAGAGTGGGTTCCGTCGGGCTTGCTGCGAGGGTAGTATGGGGTTCGGTGGTTTTGAGGACTCCAGAAGGGCCACCTACAGTAGTCTACTGGCTTTCATAGGAGGATTTTCGGTTCACGAAAGCTCCAGCTCTAGATGATCGACACAAAAGCCCAAGAGGCTTCTTTCGAGGGTTTCTAGCTTAGGGGTCTGGCCTGGCAGTGTAAGCGTCTTAGGTTGAAATAGATCATTAGCATGGCGAAGGGCTGATGGGGTCTGGGAGAGCAGGGCCGTATATGGCTTAGGACCGAGGATGTAGGGTCCGGGCGTTTAGAACTAAACTTTAAACCCTGAGCCCTAAACTCAAAACTCAACGTTTGTAGGCCCAAGAATGGCTTCCGGGATTGAAGTGAAGAAGGTCCAACAGCCCCTAAACTGTAATTCACTTGAAGGATTCCTTTGAAGGGTGCTTAAACTAAAGGGTTCTATTCGGAACAATCAGAATGGGTTGCGGGGTGAGATCGGAAAAATCATTGTACCGCTATAGCGACGGATCGCACTAAGAGAATACATCGGAACCGCATTCCTAATCGTTCCGAGCCATGTATAGAGTACAGACCCTAAGATGGTAGTTGGAATGATGAGCATGATCATCCGCCCGTAGCCCCTCATATCAGCATACTCTTCATATGTCGCTACACAGCCCTATTCATGTGAAGAACCCTGAACCCTAAGTGTAAAGTCTTAACCCTACAGGCCCTGCCTTGGAGATGCCCTGCCAGGACTTGATGCTGCACAGCCGGATGACTCCTTCCTGCACATGTGGTTTTGGGATTCCGAATGAAACGCGTAAGCTTTCGTTTTAGAAATACCCAAGGGTACTAGGGTTCAAGCTTGATGTCGACCCTTGAGCCATTTATCAGTAGCATTAGTCTAAGCCCTAAACCCTAAACCCTAAACCCCATTAGTAGTGCCAGGCCTTTACCAAGTCCCTGGTCTCAACCCAGGACAGTGGACCCGTTCCTGGTTTTCGTAGCAAGGCCCTTGGGCTTTCCAATCCCTCACAAATACCTGAGGTTTTGGAAAGCCGTAAAGGTTGCTTGTGTTAAAAATTGCGGGCCTACCCGACATCCTAGATCCCAGCGAAGTGCACACTAAGTCCGAGCAAAAATCCGAAAAAATGAAGCTTAACCATTTAAATCGTGGCAGATATATGTATGTATGTATATATATATATATAAACCCAAACAGGGTTTGCAGATAGCTGGGTCCACCTCAGTCACCGAGTTAAGGTGCAGGGTTTTCATAGGGTTTAGGGTTTAGGGTTTACGGGTGTGAAAGGGTGTTGAAAGCTAGAGTTTCGACCGGTTCACGATAAATAAAGCCTCGTTCCGCACCGTTCCTTGTGCTGTGCCGCTTCTACCCCGACCATTTTGTTCTTCCGAACAGCCATCATAAATAGACTTTGATTTCGACACCATATGGGAACGACATTCCTAGTAGTCTAGGCTTCTACATTGAGGCAACAGCCTTGTGCCAGCAGCCCGACTTGTCCAAGGAGACCCTCTGACCGCAAGAACTACAGGCGCTTGGGTTTAGGCCCTATAAGGACTAATGACGAAAATAGCTCTCTATAAGGGTTATATGGGTCTTAGTTTACTATGAGGTATCAGGGAATTAAAACTTCAGCCCTAAACCCTAAGGGAATCGAAGCAAAAGAAGCTCGAAGCTCAGCGGCTTCGGCTTCGAATCCCAAACCTAGAATCGAACAACTGGGCCTGGCAGCTCAACCGAAGGCCTGCAAAAAGGGGCACCAACTATCCCTGAGGGTTTAGGGTTTAGGGTTTAGGGTATAGGGCTAAGGATCCACGTACCCGAATCGTATATACTTGGGCCTTGATGTAGTCGCTATTGAAGTACTTCCTGCCCAAAGTATACGCTAGTTGGGTACATGGACCCTTCGGGCAAGAGATCGTGAAGAAAGCCGCGTGCAGAGCAGCTTTGCACTCACAGAAGGCCCCCCACACACCAACACCTCCACAGTATCCTGAAACCCTAAACCCTCATTAAAATCCCAAAACCCCTACCTACGTGGTAAACCCCGAACACCAAAATCTTCAGATCACCTTAAATCCCTACACCTTAAACCCAAACACCCTGCATGCCTGAATCTTAAACCCTGAGCCCATACACCCAAAACGCCTAGACTTTTCGCTACGTGCCTGAACCCATACCCAGACCCTAGAATGTGATACCGTTTATAACATCTCCTATCATCGGCGACTAAGGTAATCAACAAATGGCACACAGGGCCTAGGTATCAACCTGACTTCGGCGCGGCAAGAAGGCCCAGATGCCTGGAACTCGGCCACGGAGAGACCTGCAAAAGCCGAAGTGACACTCACAACGCAAGAGGACGGGGGTTGTATACAGGGGCCTTCAGAATATCAATAGGGATGCAGGATTCATTAAAGTACACTCATGTAGGGACTATCAGATTCAATTTGAAGTTTAGGATTAATTTGTTGTGGCTCACTGCGGTATTTAAAGTCTATGTGGGGCCCTGGAGAATCCCACAGGCAACTACAAGCCTGGGAAACGGAGAGACTGTACCAAGCCGTCGGGGATAGGGCCCGCAGCTATGTCCGAGATTTGATTCCTACATTCAGAAAGTGTGAGGGCTAAGGGTTAGAGGTTAGAGGGTCGGGTCTGTGGTTACTTGAAGGATCATCGGTGGGACAATCAACCTAGGGCGATCGTCAGCACCCTTTGGGCTACATGTGAAGTCCCATGACGTGATCCTAACCTACCAGTTACCATCCCAGTAACTGCTACCAGCAGCTTCGTTTCCGCCGGACGGGACTCCAAGAGGGGAGCACGGGGGTTCGGAGAAGGACTTCAGCGTAATGTGTATTTAAGTCACCCTTCACGCCAGCGTATTTTTCAGCCTTCATGGAAACCAGTTCCCTGACGATCCCTTGAGATAAAACTCTTCACCCAGCGCTCCTTCTCACCCCGGCCCACCCCCCCAAGCCCATCCGAATTGACGATTTCTGCACAAACCCTAAACCCGTCGTACTATATGGGGGACTTAGATATTTAGAAAACTACACATATGGCTCAAGCTTGTTTGGGGCCCCCTATCTCTGAAACTCTTATACCTTACCTATAGCCGTAGCCCAGAACAGCTATATACCTTGTTAAGGAGGTACACAAAGGAGCCATTTATAAGCAACCCTTAAAAGGGTGGCTGGCTAGGTTATATGGGTTACGGGTATGCAGTGCTACAGAGCCTCCGGATGTGGTTCCGCCGAAGGCATTCTGATGCCATGGAAATGAGATCTTCCTGGAGCCACGTAGGAGATTTGCACAAGGTTTTTAGAAGACTCTATGGGCCGGGCTTTTTGAGCTTGATTCAAGTCCTACAACTCTAAAGTCTAAAGTTTTTTTGAACAGTGATTTAAACTTTGCCCTTTGACTTCAAAGCCCTGTTTTTGTTGGTTCCAAGGCTTGTTATGAGGCTTGTACTTTGATGTCATAACCGTAAACCCTAAACTAAAACCAGTGAAACAAGGGGGTCGGCTCGTTGGTTCTCTCGGAATTACGTAGGGCTTCATGCCTACATTTACATCAGTAGGCTTAAAACAGAAGTCCGGGCCCTCAGTCTCAATACACAACCCCACAAGCTTAGGCTTTGGTGTTATATGGGTAGTTCTCTAAAGTAGAGTCCCGTTCAGGGCCCTTTGTATAAGGGTGCCATACTCTTTTGGGGGGCCTAAAACGGGACCCTAATTTAGAGCTGCCCATATTGGGGATTAGAGTACCAACCCTGAGCCAACCCTAAACCCTAATTGAATATCCCAAACAGGGTAAAGGTGACATACTCTACTACTGCGAGCCCTCATAGAACCCCTTATAGAGCCCGCAAGCTACTAACAATTTAGGGGTTAAAGGTTTAGGGCTGACGTGTAGCAACCCATGGAGCCGGGTTCCTGCTGTACATTTCGGACTCCTGAGCCCTAATGTAGGGGCCTCAATAATTAGAATAGGGTTTAGGATTTAGGGTTTAGGGTTTAGGGTCCATTATACTATAGTGAAAGTAAGGAACCCCCAAAATAGTATTGGTAACTATTTAGGCCCCTATAGTACTGTAATCGCTGAACCCAGAGACGAGGCAAGTCTGATGCCGAAAGCCTGAACAATCTTAGGGAATTAGGGCTTGAGGGCTGAGGCTTTTCGGTGAGCAGAGGTAGGTATAATTATGAATGTAGGCAGGCCCAGTGTTTAGGCTCAGGGTTTAGGATTTGAAGCGGGGTGTTGGGGGTTTTGGGCACAACGGCAGATGCGATCTTCGACCGGGTTCAGAATTGCATTCCGCGCGGCAAGGCCCTGCAGTGTTTTGACACCGGTGGCAACAGGCCCACACCACACCTGGGCAATGGCCAGGCCACACATTCCGGCCGAGAAGAAGCAGCACGGTTTGCTATCGCTGCATGGCCAGCTTTGTCGCCATTTCGGCCACTGGCGAGAAGCAGCAGCACGGTTTGCCATCGCTGCATGGCCACCTTTGACCTTTGTCGCCATTTCGGCCACTGGATCTCAACTGCATGATCGAGAGCCAGGGGGAGGAGGTGTTCGTCGGGAAAACAGATGCAAGAGTCGCTCCTCCACTCGAGCATGCATCAGCTCAGTGTGATGCGGTCACAGGCAATGGGCAACCTTCCTGCCTGATCTGACCCCCGGCTGTGTAAGGGTCTAGGGGTAACTCTCATTTTGGCTAAGTTTAAGGGCTCTGAAGTTCTCAGCTCAGTGCTGAGGGGAAAGCTCTGCGCTTAGGCTCATGAAGGGGTTTAGGGCTCGCAGATTTAAGCTTCAGGGCTTTGAGCATTTACGAGTTCCCCTAAGCCCTAAACCCTATACCCTAACCCTAAACCCCAAACGAGTTGTGGGCTTAAGTCTTTCGGGTCTTTCGGGAAGCCCTCCAAAGTTCAGCTGCCCCGGGGGCTGGGGGAGCATGTTGGGTTACTTGTCGGTGTTGGGCTTCCGGGCCTTGAGTGCTTGGGTTCAGGGTTTAGGGTTCAGGGGTTCAGGGTTTAGGGTTTCAGTTCTTATGATTTCGGTGTTGTGTTGGGGGACTCACTCAAGGCTGAGAGCATGGTTAGGACGCATTCGGCCGGGAACTTTGCAGTATGAACAGCTAGGAGCTTCCTCGCAAGCCCTAAGCCTTACACGCAACCCCAAATCTTAAGCCTCTTCAAGTCCCAGACCGACTCTAAACCTGACAGCAAAGCCCCAAACCTTAAACCCAAAGCCCAATCATCAGCAGCTGAACCTTCAACCGCATTGACAGTGACTGTGACCAGGCACATCGCGGTGCAACCGAAGCCAAACACTAAGTCGATGTCCAGAACAAGTCAGTCATCCTTAGCCCTTAACCCGCACCTGGACCCTAAAGAACCTACCTTTTGAGGGTTTCTTATTATGATTTCTCTATATAAATCCTGAAAAGGGTAGGTTACTTGGGGGTTAAGGTAATCCTTTTTACCACAAGAAGCTTGAAACACAACCTGAAACCCTAAACCCTAAACCCTGAACCCTAAACCCTACACCCTACACCCCAAACCGCTAAATCCCTAAACCCCTAGACCCCAAACTCCCTAAACCCTAAACCCTAAGCCGCAAGTAGCGACCCCAAAGCTCGAGGACTGGGCTTCCGAGCCCAGTTTTGTTTAAGCCGATGTCTGAACTGTACTCTTTCTTCACCGGCTGGAAGACAGGGATGTTTGCTGCCTGTGAGGATGAACATTGAGTTCCGTTTTTAGCGGCTTAGGCTTTAGGGTTTAGGGTTTAGGGTTTAGGGTGGATGGCTTATGGCTGAGGGTATACAAGACTTCAGTCAGGACTGCTTTAAGGGCCCCTTTAAGGATTCCATGAGGGATTTCGTTTTGGTGCAGTTCGGGGGTCCAGCCTCACTGATATCGTAAACACACTACATCCCCCAATTGAACTCTAAACCCTGGACCATACCTGTGACTCCAAACCCTACAAATTAGCAGGTTATGACCCCCTAAGTAGAGGTTAGAACCCAATAAAGCGGTAGGTTTTTGGATCCCCAGGTAAACCCTAAACCCTAAACCCCGTCAAATAGCAGGTCCTTAGGGCCGAGGCTTCCGAACACCATGCGTCGTTCCTGGGGTTTAGGGCTGAGGGGGGGTCGGGGTTTAGGCATTTTTGCGGGGCTTAGAGTGATTTTGGGTAGTTTAGGGTTTGTAGGGTTTGGGGTTTAGGGCTTAGGATTTATAGGGTTTATAGGGTTTGAGGGATAGTGTTGCCACACGACTCCGCACGATTAATCTAGGAGCCTTGTTAAATAAAATTTTGTTGTGGAGTTTACTTGGTATACTGACAATAATATTAAGGAACCCGGAAGAACAGTACTGTGAGTTGTTCAGGCTCCTAGATTGCGCGGTGCAACCAGACAGGAAGTAAAGGATGCTGCCACTGCCTGCAGCAACAGGTGTGCCGATGCAACCATGTGCTCTCCGACCAGCGTCAAAGCACATGCCCCTTTCTTGCCCGTCGGTTTCGGTCCAAGAGTTCTTGTTCTCCCCAAGTGCCGGACAAGAACACATAAAGTTGCATGTTTCCTCTTCCCAAATTTGCTCCGGGCCCCCTCCTGGCAGGTCTCCAAGGAGATCTAGGCGGGTGAATGCTCCTTCCTTCGTCATCCATCTCCCAGGTCTCCCGGGGGCGGGAAGGATTCTTCCGTGAAGAAACCCTGGGTCACCTCTGGCCCAACGGATTCAGCAAGGTCAGTGATATTGCGCCGCTCCAGAAGAACAGCTAGACCAATGATATGTACATCTGGCTGAAAAGCCCGAGACACCAACTTCTGGTCCATGCGAAGATACCAAAACGGACAGTTTACATCCCTTTCAGAAAGGGTACATTTACACCTTACAAATAACTCGGTCACTCTAGGCAAACCCGAAACCGCAAAACGGGTTTGTCTATTATTGGAGGCCAAAATACATCGAACAGGGATTTGGGATTGTTAGATATCTTATTCTGATTTCTAACCTAATCAGCTCTTCCGACTCATAAATTATGCAAGGACTTGAGGTTTAAGGTTTAGCGTGAGTTGACGCCTTTGCGGTGCTAGGGGGCAATTCGGTACGGTATCAGGATTTAAAAGATGTATATTGGCTTTAGGGTTTGAGGGTTTAGGACTTCAGGTTCAAGAGTTTAGGGTGTAGAGCATCTGCAAAACTTCCGCAACCGCCTTGCCCTTCACCTTGATGGGCGCCAGTGCGTTGAAGATCACCTAGCGAGGCTTTGTAGCTTTGTCAACTTCAGACTGTAGGGTTTAGGGTTCCGGGCTTTGACTCCGCCCCACCCAGAAAGCCCTATAAAGTCAACGAGCATTCCCAGACCCATAAAGATATCGGGCCTTTTCGCTCCTTATGGAGTCCTGATAGGACCCTTTCTGCTGGCATTTGGTTCAGGAGTGGTCTCTTTGCGCTATCGCCTGGTAGTGGGCTATACAATGTAAGGGCCTTAGTAATTAGAACAGGGTTTTGGGGCTCAATATATTATAATCATAATAAGGAACCCCCAAAATAGCCTAGGTAATCATTAATTAGGGCCCCTGTATGAGCCGACGGTCCCGAATCCCTGGCCTGCTCAGGTAGCAAATGCACCAGGAAATGTCCATGCGGGCTGAATGCTGGTAGTTTTAGGGTTTAGGGAGCACTGCTCACATGGAGAATAGCAGGACATGGAGGAATGAGAAAGGATAGAGACGAACAGTGCCGTCTTACCGCTTTAACTGGCTCTCGCCCCAATTCCGGTACTGGCAGCCCGACTTCACCCAAATCTAAAGCCACTAAGCCCGACTACCCCTGACAGCTTGCCGAAAAGGAAGACGAATTCGACATCCTACCTATCGTCTTCATTATAGTTCCTTTCTTTGGTTTAACCAATCTTATACTTCGGATCCTATAATGATATAAGTTATAAGGTATCCCAAAAGAGGAACGACAATAGGTAAACACCCTGAACCCTAAGCCCGTCCCTCAAATCAGGAGGGGAAGTCTGCATACCTCACCCCAAGCAGAAAAAAAACAGCCCCTAAACCTAAAATCTAAACACTACCCTAAACCAACCCACCCCAAGCAGAAAACAAAACAGACAGCCCCTAAACCCAAAAGCTAAAAACTAAACCTAAGCCCGAGCCAAACCTGGATCCGATAACTCACGACCAACCCTAAGCCTAAACCCTAAACCCTAAACCCTAAAAGCCCTAAACTCCAAATTCAAGACTTCTAAATCACACAAGCCGATTCCGAGCCTCTGTCGTGGAGCGCTTTCGGGTGATGTCGTCGCAGAGAATGCCTCTGCTGACAAGGATCCATGAATCCTAAACCCTACCTGGACCCCAAATATCCAACCTTTTTAGGGTTCCTTATTATAGGTTCAGCAAAAAAGTCCTTAAAACCTTAGGTTCTTTGGGGTTAAGGTAAACCCTAAACCCTGTTGTTGGGGCTTGGAGTCTGCGTTATGAACTTGGTCGTAAAGGGTTTATGCTTTAGGGGTTGAGTTTGCGGGTTGAGGTTGGCCCTAACTAAACCCTTATCCCTTAGTCTGCGGGGATACAGGGTATGAAGTTTAGGGGTTCAGGGATTGAGGCGTTTACACAGACTATCCTAAGCCCTAAACCCCAAACCCCTAAACCCTAAACCCCTAAACCCTAAACTCTAAATCCTGAAAAATCGACTACCTAGAGGGTTTGCGATTCCGGGTTTAGCTTGAAGCTTTCAGGTCCCCAAGGACAACTCAAGCTGCATTGCGAGGGCTGGAGGCCTCAAAAGGTGGGACGGCTGATGATACAAATCCCGCATTACCCATAATAAGGAATATACCATAATTCCCATAGTTTAGTGTCCTTAAGGTAATGCCGGATTTATATACTCAAAAGGATGAAAGTAGGCAGGATTAAGGATCCCTTATACAAGGACTCTTATTTTGGGATCACCCCAACCTACCTTCATCCCACCCTTGGAGCCCGGTGAGATGGGGCTGCAGAGGCTCCAAGATGCCTTAGCGAAGACACCAACTAGGGATACTGCTATGGCTTCTTTCCCTAATCTTAAATTTTTGGGGATACTGCTATGAAGTCTCAAAACCCGAAACCCTGCACCCTGAACCGTCATTCAGAATCATCCCTTTACTGAATCTTGGAGATAGGGAGATGAAGCTAGGAAGGTTTGTACCAATGGAGTCAGTCGTCGCCTCATATAAGGAAGCAGAGCTTCTTTGAGGAATGTACCTTCAATTATAGAGGGATCCAAAATATATGTTGAAAGGCAGAGTTGCAAGCGACCTACCATGAGTGATGGCATGCACGAGCTGCAAGTGCAGCATGACGATCTCGTGCGCAAGCTAAGTTGCAGCTTGAGCATGTGGCTTGTCTTGGGTCGAAGAAATCTAACTCAACTGCCCTAGTAATGGCAAGAAGATGTGTGTCATGACTTACTTGTGCACCCATGAGCCATGCAAGTCCAGATTGTGTGGACCATAAGGGCCCCATAACAGGTTAGCTTGGTTAGGCCTTGAATCCTTTTAGACTTCGACTTCAACAGCCGGGAGACCGTTTGCCGGCGCATTTGACATGAGGCGCGCCTGCAGCCATTGGTCGGTGCAAGGTTGAGATTCTAATTTCAGGCTATAATTATAAGAATTGGCTTTGAGGGCTTTCCGGTTTAGGATTAAGGCATGATCAGGAATCAAGCCTGCCTGAACTTGTCTGCACGGTGTTTTGAAAAATAGATCTCTGTGCCCATCATGTAGCGTACACAGGGCGAGATACTGTTGATGATATATTATAACTCCTGCATTACCTTAAGGACCCTATACTATGGGAATTATGGTACATTCCTAATATGGGTAATGCAGAATTTGTATCATCAGCCGTAACTTCATCCCGATGCCCGGCACCAGAAACCTCTACCCCAAAAGACCTACCTATCAACAAACCTTGCCAAGGCCCTTGAGAATATCCGAACAAGTTGTCGCGGATTCTAACTCATAAGGTAGAGGTGGAGAAATTGGAGAATGAACCGCTGCCGGCAGATTTATGGAAGTAGCGTCTAAGTTGTTCAGGAGTGTGTGCACGAGTCACGGGGTGACTCTAAGCTCCAGATCTCTGGCGCGACCGGTTTCGGAGCAGAAAATTGAACCCTGTCCCTTAGTTACATCCGAAATGGTCCTAAACCCCCAAAAATCCTAAACACAAGCCCCAGACTGCAAGCGATCTCACTCATCAAGCGACGGCGGTCGTAGGGCTTAGCCGACGATGCCACCACCTCCGTGTTGATGCAAATGAGTATCTCCTTGGAAAGCGAGTTCAACAACATCTCGGCTAGGTTGGGGGTCTTGTTCTTGATGTGGCCGATTGCCTCCTTGCCGATGTTCTTGACTTGGTCCACCACAGGGAAGCAGCGCCAGCGTAGGTGATGCGGTGGATGTTGTTGTGCACTCCCTGATGGACATTGTCTTTGACTTTGTCCCAGCCGCCTGAACTTGAATACTTAGGGTTACTATTTTAGGGTTTAGGGTTAGCGGCAACGAACACACCCAAAAATGAAGGTCGGATTCCAATGAACCACTGAAAATCACTGAAACCCAACGACACGATTTGCGGTTAGGGCTTTGGGGATTTGGGTCCCTCCATGTCTAATGTAAGGGCGTTAATAATTAGAATAGGCTTGTGGGGGTTCCTTATTATAACTATAGCATAATATACCCCCAAACACTATTCTAAGTATTAAGGCCCGTATATTCGCCCCGGCAGTTGAAGTGTAGGGTCGTTGGGAACCCGTCAGTGAGTCAGGTAAATGTCCGCGGTCGGGGTCTAGTCTGGGGTGGGGGTTAACCGTTTACCGTTGACCTTGTGCCTTCTATGACAACTGCCTGGTGCCGCCTAAAAGCTATGAAGCCCAGAAGGGGGAGTTTCAGCAGCGGCGGACATGATGCTACTCCAACCCGTCAGAGTTTATAGGGCTTATAGGGTTGTCTTCTCATCAGTTGTTTATCTCCAGACGGATTATAAGGTTTGGGATATTTGTTGGTTTAAGTTTAGGGTTCAAACGTCAGCGGTCCCGGTGTAGGCTTCCCACCGACAGGTTCACGCAGTCGCCAAGGACAGTATACTCCATGCGGCGGGCGCTGCCGCAAACGCCGCCTGAGATTTGATTGCATTTCCGTTGTAAGTTGTAAGGGTAAAAAGTCCGGGCTTAGGTTTTCAGGCTCCAACCTTTCCGAACTAAGTACCCCCTGTTTCCCATGACCTGTCTCCACATCTGGGAAGTAATCCAGAAATCATTTTTGGGTTCTGCTACTCCCACCGTTCTCATCCCCCAAAACCCAGGAAGGGGCGAAGGGGGGAAGGGTGGGTTCGGGCTTCAGACTTTTTGGGTTTATAATAGGGGTTTAGGGTTGGGGGGGAATGGGGGGGTTTGCTCTTTAGGGTTTTAAGGTTCAAGGTTTAGGGGTTGAGGGCCTAGCAGGTTGCCTTCATACCTTTTTGTCTATGTATATACGTATATATGTACAGTATGTATATTTAAATATATGTATGTGGACATACATAATATCATTCAGATGTACACATGTATGTACGGACACACAGACAGACAGACCGACAGACAGACAGGGCAGGCAGGCAGGCAGACAGACAGGAAGGCAGACCGACGGAGAGACACACACAGACTGTCTGATTGACTCACTGACTGAGAGACACACAGCCAGCCAGCAAGTCAGACAGACAGACAGACGGAGAGAGAGAGAGAGAGAGAGAGAGAGAGAGAGAGAGAGAAAGAGAAAGTGTGCGTGTGTCACTCCTGCCAGGATGTGCTCTTTAGCGAGTACAAAGCACCTTCCCTGAGGCGGAAACGGC
>CAJNJA010002571.1:0-18229 GCA_905231915.1 Symbiodinium necroappetens | reverse complement strand
GGTACCTACTATGATAGGGTACTAGAGCCCCTAGGGCCCTATATAGTAAGCACCTGGAGGGTTAGGGTAAGACTTAGGGTCAGGGCTTCAAAGGGCTTAGGGTATGGGAAGTTTAGGGTTTAGGGTTTTGGTTGTAGGGCCGCCTGAGAAAGAGAAAGGGTTGTGCAAGCCGTCGTAGGAATGCTGGCAGCAATAGCAACCCAATTCCGTTTTCCAGCCGTTGTTTTTCATCGGCTCCAACGTGACACCAGAATCCGGATCTATCGTGGAGAACATCACCTTCCCAGTCGACATGTGCACTTTCCCATTCACAGGGTCGTACACGGTGGCAGTCTCTTCACTCTCGAGATCCGTCTTCCTGCTAGAAGAAATGCAGGACCATCCTCCGAGACACTTCGTGTTGAGCACCGTCTCCTTGTCGGGGCACTCCACCTTCTGGATGAAACCTCCCTGCTCACAGCTCGCCAGGTACGTTTTTTTGCAACCGTTGGCGTGCTGCTTTATGGCAAGGACCACATTGTTCTCCTCCTTCCACTCACCTGCCAGGTAACGGAAGGAGCCGTATGTGTCATCCGCCATACCATGGACACCTTGATACTGGACGAACAGCCAGTGGTTGCAGAGGTCTGTGCGGCTTTCCGCTGACACGGAGTCAGAATCCAGGCGCACAGCACCGACCACCACCAAGAGCTGTGAAAGGACGAGCATGTTTCACACAACGAAAGCTTGGCAAGATCTGCTTTATGAGGTGAATCAGCTTGACGGAAATCGCGCGGCGATGCGAGGGAGACAAAATCGAAAACGGCATAAGCTGTAGTAATTTGTTGTGAGCGATAGTTCGCGCTACTCTAGTAGCCGCAGCACCAGCAGCAGCAGTAGCCGTAGCTGCGGCCAGTGTCGAGGCCACGATGCTAGTAGTAGCAGACGTCGTCGTCGCGGTGGCGTTCCCAGTAGTAGTTGTCGTGGTCGTCGCCCCAGTCGTAGTGTTGAGCATGATAAAAAAAAAAACGGCAGCAAGCATAAGATGAAAGCTCCACTCACACGGCGATGATGAGAAAACAAGGCGTGAGCTTGGGAATCGGCAGCTACGAAGACGACGACGAAAACAGAGAGGATGGCGGTGATGATGATCTGCAACATCCTTGAATTCAACCCCTTCAAAATCATAATCAGCATCTCCTGGACTTTTTCTAGCCTGCAAGGCACCTTGCAATGGGTAGTACTCTGGTCTCGACGCTTGCCCACGGAGATTCCGCCCTACTCGTAGGAGCAGGCGCCTGGACGTGGGAAGCGCAGAAACGGGAGCACTCAAAATCGATTGCTGCACTGAGCGTAATTTTTGCGCTAAACGGTGCCACCCAAGGTACCTAATTAGCTACCTTGCGCTGTTCTGAAGGTACCGACTTAGCTACCTTGTGCTGTTCTGACAGTGGTTCCTTCACGACGATGAATCAGTAATCCTGGGCTTGAGGCCACCGTGCATACCTGTTGTTCCCTGGGTCGGCACCAAACTTTCGAGCAGCCCCCCCTTCCGGCTTGTGGGTGTTTAGGAGTTTAAGACACTGGGAGAGATTCCCAAAATGCCCAGGGGGTCTGTTTGGGGCATCTGCCGAAAGGGGGGACGATCTGCGTGTGCTTTGCGCTTGAAATGGAACAGAGCTGGCGGCTGAAGGATGCTACAGGCCCTTCCTGGATTCGCCAAAGGCCAGCTTGAAAAAGGTGGGGGAACTGTGCAAAGCGCAGCTCACGCAGAATTCCAGGGGCTCTGCTCTGTGGCAGGTACCCCTACAAACTACCGGCGAACATCATTGATAAACTTTATGCTTAGATGAAGGGGGAGACCTTGCGGACGACCCCCCGGCCCTGAGAGTAGTGGTAGAGGGTGGTGTAGCCCAGGTGGAAGGGCAGCCAGACGTACTGCAGCGCCTTGCCCAGCACCTTGTGGGCATCAATGGACTGCTTGGCGAGGCGGTCGTTCCTGCGATCGTCCTCTGCCTTCCCGGTCTTGTCGGAGCCCGGTGCCCACTTGAGGAAGTACTCGTTGGCGATGCCGGACACTGGCAGCAGCAGGGCGAAGGCATAGAAGGCACGCAGGCTTTGTGTCTCGATCATCTGCACGATAGGGTGGCCAGGGAAGCGCGGTGGGATGCCGCTCTGCATTCGGAAGATCACTCGGAAGACAAGTGCCACCAGCATCAGGATGCCGGTCTGCTTGTGCCACCAGAGCATCTGCTTCTTGGCCTGACCCTCCGAGTAGGACGCGGCCTGAGCGGTGCCCACAGCACCGAAGATGCCCACGGCCATGATGAGGTGCAGGTGCCTCAGGGCCCGGCTGTAGGTGAACTGCGACAAAGGCTTGCGGTTCTGGAAGGTCTTGAAGAGGTACCAAGCCAGGGCAGCAACCGCCACGTCCGTGACTTTGTACTTCAGGTAGCGGCCAATCTCAGAAGTCTCCTCGCCGACCACCTGCTGCACTGCTGCCGACTCCGACCAGTCCGTGTTCTCCGCCGGCACCAGCTGGCCCACCAGCATGTCGCGATCTCGCTGCACCCGGGCCTTCTCGGAATGCTCGAAGACTTCGAAATCCTTGGTGCAATCCGTGCCCGCCTTGGACATCAGGATGTCGTCGCCGCCGGGGTGGCTGCCCAGCAAAGGCTTCAGGTTGTAGACACGGTTGTGGATGATCATGTACGGCTCCTCCGCTGTGTTGTGCTTGGCAACCTCGGCACGGGAGAAGAACGGCAGGTCCTTGCCAGCCGAGACCTCCGCCAACTTGGGGAAGCGGCTCTCCTCCGACAGGGTCGGTGCGTCCGTCTTGCCCGGCACCTTCACGGCCGTCTTCACCGCCTCGATCTCCTCCTTGGAGGGCCCCTCAAGGCGTCGCAGCTCGTCGTGCAGCTCGCGCAGCTCCATGATGATGGAGTCCACTGGCTTCTCCGGGCCGACCTTGCCGGTCTTGAACTCCGGGCGCATGTAGTACTCCATCCACTGTTTGCTCGGGAACCTGCCCGGGATCTTGTCGAACATGGGCGTCGCATCGCGGCCGGCCCAGGCAAGGATGGAATTGCGCTGCTCCTGGTGGTGCTGCAGGAAATCCGTCAGGTCGAAGACCTCGCCGCAGATGGCGATCCAGCAGTCGTGCGGCTTGTTGTGCCGGGCCACCTCCGACAAAGGGATGTCGCTGCTCGTCCAGCCCAAAGGCACGTCGTGCTGATGCGCGTGGTCCTGCAGGTGTAACGGTTGGGCCAACCGCAAAACCCTGAAGATAGCCAGGTAAGTAGCCGCCCTGCCAGAGGCGTCGATAGACCCGTATACAGACCCCTATGGTTGTTCCATAGGCCCCCTATGCCGTGTGAGTGCCAAACCCTGCAAAACTTGAAGGCCCCTATACTGACCGGCGGGCTCGCAGGTCGACCGCCCGACTGACTGGCTGACTGACATGGCGCTTGAAGCCATTCAGGCAAAAACCAAACAACACAAAAACAAACAACAATACCCAAAAAGAACACCGGATCACATAGACCCCTGTCGGAAAACGATAGGGGTCTGTGCCCCTGATAGGGGTCATCCCCAAACCATAGCCCCCTGTGTATAGGCCCCTATCCCACCCAGGACACCCCCCAGGCATAGGTAACTACCCCACTTGCTGGAGACCCCTATCCATAGAGGTCTATGGCCTAGTGGATAGGCACGGTGGGGTAGGGGTCTATGTCTTTTCGTATGAACCCCTATCAGATAGGGGTCTGTCCCTTTTCGATAGGCGGCTACTTGCCTGACTCTGACTCCAAATCCTCAACCCCCCCCCTCTCTCGCAAGGTTTCAGTCTGAGTAGAACCACGATCCAGTAAAAGCAAGAGCCCGAGACAAAAGTAGGTTCTGGTTGGTTCGAAAAGGCTCACAGACTACAAAGTGGGAGGTGCTGACCCCCATCATTTCCCATGGTCCTTATGGCTGAGGACTTCTTCCAGCTCTCGCTTCACCTCTGCGGCTTGCGCGAAGTCCTGGCCAGGCGCTGCATCTACACCCTAAAACCTAAACTGTAAGCCCTCAACCAAACCCTATAGAACCCCTACAACCCAGATAAACCCTCGAAAAAATCCATAAGAGCCCCTATATAAACCCCTTGAAGCCTCTAAGAAGCCAAAAGCCAAAAGCCCCATGAACCCTAAACCCTACAACCCCCAACCCTAAACCCTAAATCAGAAACCTGTAAACCCTAAACCCAACAAGCCCTAAAAAGCCTAAACACTTCATGAAAGACTACAAGCACCAAACTCCGGGACCTCGGCGTCCAAAGCCACACGCTTCTTCGTCTCGAGGCGCTGAAGCTTCTTCTTCAGCTCCGCATCGACGTTCCTTTGGGCTTTTAAGGGTTTAGGGTTGAGGGGGGTAGGGTTTAGGGTTCAGGGTTGATGGGGTTTAAGGGGCTTTACGGTTGATGGGGTTTGTGGGGCTGTGGGGCTTATAGCGTTTAGGGGTAAAAGGGCTTAGCGCTTGTTTTTGAGACTTAGCTAGACGTTCCTTGACTCGGGCACAGCTTTGGCTTGGATGGCAACTGTGGATGGAGGAACCACTGAAGCCCCAAACTCTACACCCTAAACCCTACGCCCTAAACCCTAAGCCCTACACCCCATAAGAACCTTGAGGGAAACCCACTTGGCCCGGCCGCTTGTCTTCCAAAAGCTTCGGGATGCTGTCGGCCTAGCAGAATCTACGGTTCCAGGGGTTGGGGGCTTCGGGGCTTCGGGGCCTCAGGGCTTTTGGGCCTTCGATGGTTTCGGTGTTTAGAGCTTTAAGGCTGAGGCTCGATAGGGTTTAGGCGTTACGAGGTTCAGGGTTGGAAGGTTCAGAGCAGCATGTGCCATCAACACGGAAAACATGAGGATTCGTGCTGGCATTCCCTAGGTTGCTGGGGCTGCGGGCTACAACTTTGAGGTTTGGGGCAATTAGTACACGGTTGGCCTGTCTGTATATCATGGGTTTAGGGTTTAGGGTTCAAGCAAAATCAAGTTTGAGCAGGTTCAGAAAAAGCCATTGGATTGGAGGAAGCAGCCTGAGTTGTGCTTAATGCCCGGTTTAGGGGTTCAGGGTTTGGGGTTTCCCGGCTCGAATTCTTCGACGCTATGCTGACATCAAAAAAACACTTCCCACAAATCTCAGTGAAAATGAACGGCCCACCCCAGGAGCTTTGGCCTTGCTGTGTGGGGGGCGACCATACTAGGAACACAGGGTTCATGATTGCCATGAGAATTCTGTACAAGCTTTCGCTTCAGGCTTTAGGGTTGAGGGTGTGAAGGAAAGGTTTAAGCAGGGATGAGTTTCGGAAAGGCCATTTGACCAAGCAGTTCGGGGCTGTGCATGAGACATACATGCAAATCTCTTTACGGTTATAAAGGGGGCAAAGACTGAACATTGGACTCGGAAAGTGCTGCAAGTGAGAGGTTGCATCTGAGGACAGCGGGACATAGCCGCCAATGCATCCTTAAGACTATCCGCCATCTGTCGTCAGTATTTCCGTTACGTGCTGCCTGCACGGAGTTGGGAGCTAGTGCTGCTGCCCACCCCAACTATATCGACGATGATGACTGCAAAAGAGACGAGAAATCCGCTCTGTAGATCCTCTTCCGCAAACCCAGCGGCCCCGACTCTGGAAGTGAGCACTAAACACAAACGCGCTCCCCTCTTCCTAGACTTGGTCTCTCAAAAATCAAAAGAGTCATGTTTTTCATGAAAAAAACATGTTTTTTCATGAAAAAAGAGTTGGCCTTGTGGGTTTTGGTGCACCGATGGAGCAGGCATTCGACCTCCTGGCGGATCTCCACAATCCGGGCCTCCGCGTGCCAGTGCTTCTACACAGGCCGGCCGGCAGGCAGGGTTTAGGGGTTTAGGGGTTTAGGGGCTTAGGGGTTTAGGGTTTAGGGGTTTAGGGTTTAGGGTTTAGGGTTTTAGGCAGGCAGGGCAAACGGGCAGGCAAACTACTAGTAGTATGAACGATATTCATCGTGTTGCTGTTGCGTTTATTTGCTTCAATCTGTGCCTATACCATCTATAGGGCATCATGCTTGCCACATACCACCAAGATTCCAAGATTGTCTGCTACAGCTTGAGATCCGATTTACCAATATTGGCCTTCCTCGTAACATTGTTTATACTGCCATAAGCCGTATAGTAATACTATTGTGTGCACTGCTGTTTGTCTTTTCATTTGCATTATTGATTGTATTGTTAGTGGCATTACTATTCGTATTATCACAATCATCATCATCCGCATCATCATCGCATCATTGTTACCGTTGTCATTTATCTTCTTGGTTTGCAATTTATACTGTAGGCACCTGGTTAAGAAACCCTGGACCTTTATTGCGGTTCTTAATATGAACCCTAATATATTGGTTCCTTCACCAGGCAGGGTCACAAGTACTAAGTATCACGCACCTCACGGAGCTGGTGCCAGTACTCATCGGACATCAGATCTCCGTCCACGCCCAGGTCGCCGAGGAAGGCTTCCGGCCGCAAGTAGGCGTCGATCCTCGGTTCAGGGTTCAGGGATTTTTTTGTTAGAGGCCCTGTTGGGCGGGCATGTACCTAGCCAGGGTTCAGGGTTTAGGGGTTAGGGTTTAGGGGTTTAGGGTTTAGGATTTAGGGTTTAGGGTTCGGTTTCAGGGTTTAGGGTTTAAAAGCTTTGAGCGCTTCTGGGTTTAATAGGGTGTAGCGTTCGTTTAAGAAATTTTCCATAGGGCTGTGGTGTCTTAAGCTTCAGGTCGCAAGTAGGCGTCGATCCTCGAGCAGCCCTTGAGGACCACATGAACCCGAAAAGAGCTGAGGGCCCATGTCCCATACTGCAGAGGACATAGTTTTCAGGGTCATTCGGTCAAATCGGGCATTAGTGAAGCTCGGAAGCAGCCCGTGCACGAACGATCCAAACACCACGCCATAGTAACCTCAGAGTTTATGAACTCCAAACCCAATCTCTGCAAGCAATCTGCAGGAAAAAACTGCAAACCCATCAATCCTGGATAGCATCTTGGAAAAACCGCAAAATACGCCCTAACCCTCATAATCAAGAGTTCCTAACCCCAGATCTTGCAATCAAGAAACCGCTGAAAACCTCCTGACAACATAGATCTACATAAGCCCTAAACCACCAAAACCCTAAACCACCAAACCCTAAACCCTAAATCCCCACACCCTAAACCCTAAGCCAAGCATCTTCACGCCCTTGTGGATGTCGTTGAAGAACTTCGAGGCGTCCTTTCCCGCCCAGGCGAGGATGGTTGTGGGGCCTCCGGGATGGCGATCCATGAACTCCGAGAGGTCGTAGACCTCTTTTGGGGCTTTAGGGTGTTCTAAGAAGGGTTTTGGGTTTAGGGTGTTCTGATACGGTTTAGGGGTGTAGGGGCTCTAATAAGGGTTTTGGGTTTTGGGCTCTAGGATGTTCTAATACGGTTTAGGGGTTTAAGGGCTGAAGGTTTAGGCTTGGGCATTTGGCTGGGCGGCTCGGGGTATAAGGACTTAAGACTATGAGCGTGGATTTCCCCACAGGGTGGATACGACAATCCAACACCACAAGCAATGCACAAGTTAAAATCTCGAGTTCGTGCAGCCTTGGAAACAGTGACGATGGCTCAGCTTTGAGGCTCGTGCTCTGGGTGCGAACCAGCGAAGGCTGCTGCTGAGGCTTAGGGTTCAGAGTTTTGGTCAAAGTTGCTCCTCTCCCGCGAGAGTGCAGCATCCCGCGGAGCGTAATCATGGAATCCCGGGATCATGCAGTGCTGCTTAGAGCTTCCGGGTTTTTGAATATGCCTGAAGTTCTGAAAGCCTTGCCTTGCCATTCAATGCCACCCAGCAGTTCTCCGGCGTGCAGTGGCGGTTCACCTGCACCCAGGCGACGAATGGAGCCTGGTCCCCCGCAAACTCCCAAACTCCAAACCGAAAAAGGCCGTAAACCCTAACCCTAACAGCCCTAAACCCCTAAACCCTTCAAAACCATAAATCCCAAACCCCAAAGCCCTGAATACTTCAGGCTTCTAGACTTCACCACGGCCTAGGGTCTAGGGTCTGGTCCTCGGGAGTTTGCAGCCCTGATAAAAGAGTCACTCATTTCAAGAACGGGCTTGGGGCTTCAAGGGTGTAAGATTTCGGGGCATGGCATCGCTCATGGATCCTTTTCCTGATGGGATATGTTGGCGAGAGGGCGATGATGGTAATGATGATGGTGATGGTGATGATGATGATGATGATGGTGATGATGATGATGGAACGATCTATGGCAAAAGACATCTGGGCTTGAAGCTTCACGCCTGAATTTGGCTAGCACACTATGGCTGTCTACCTTCCTCACGGATCGAAGTTTCTGCGACTCTCACCAGACTCGCCACGTTTACGCAAAATTAGTTACGGCCAAGAAAGCACACCACTGCAATAAAGTACATTGCTTCAATGGCAAAAAATCGCAGTCTCGGCTATCATTTCCGTGATTGCTACCCCAGTACCGCGCACCACCAAGGAATCAAGTCCGAACGACCGAATGACCATACCTACCGCTGCTCATCCACAAACTCCGGCATCTACCTCAAACCTCAAGTATTCTAAACTGTGGGAGCTGTGGTGCATTAGGGTTAGTTGCAGTGTTAAAGTTGCACTTAACTATTATTGCTTTTGATAGCCGTGTAGTGTACTGCAACCTTATTTGCCTGGATCCCCTGGTAAGGAAGTGAATTCCTTGTGGTCCCTCCTTACACGGACCCTTCCAACAACCTCCACGTCCTCTCCCAGCCTCCGAAAGTGGGATGTTCTTCGAGATGGCCGACGTGCCGGGCTCGTGGATGACGCGCTGCTTGCTCTCAGGGACCTTGTTTCGGTGCTCCAGGGTGGAGGGTTTAGGGGCTTATAGGGGAACATAAACGGTAATTGCAAGGTTTTGGTGCGCTTTAGCGTTCCTTGCGAAACCTGCGAAACAAAGTTTTCGGGTTTGGGGCTCGCAAGGCGGACGGTGACCACTTGGTGCTTAGACTCAGGCTTCGAGCGGCTCAATGCTGGCGGAATTTATGGGCAAACTTTCTACAATATCGCTCAGCTGTGCACATGGAGCTACAAACACTGGCTGCTAAGAAGAAGCCTCTGCTGCTATGAAAGTCGTTGAGCTCGTGCCCTTTGCACGCGACGGTTTCGGGTTTACGGTTTTCGGGTGCGTAGTCTGGTGATTATAGTGATTGTGCATCGCCTCTGAAGCCGACCTTCCGATCCGCTATAGATGATGTCCGGCATCTCGCTTGACGGGGCTGCCGGCGGGTTTACATGCAGCCCCCAAAACCGCACACTTGTAAGTTAACAGACAGAAGATCAGAAAAATTACGTCTAACTTGTAGCTTTATATTTCTACAGCGAGTAAACGGGGGGCTCCTGTGGCTGGACGGGAAGATCAACACCAAACGAGCTACAGTAGAATTTCCTTGTTCAGAAAACCTACCATGATGTAAGTAGCATTCTGTATGTGAGGGCATGGCTTGAAATGACCGTGAGAACGAAACACAAAAATGAACAATCATAACACTGATGACCGTCAGTATGAATAAGTATCAATAATAAGCATCAGAGAAAACACTGATGACCCTTAGTCTGAATCGGTATTGATGAGAATTGGAGAAGATGAGAAGCACTCGCAGGATGCTCGTCGGTGTACATTGCCGCCATGATCCGTCCTAGGTGAGCTTTCGGGTTGGGGGCCGCGGGAATTGAAAACGCTTCGGGTTCTCTTGAAATGCAGGTGTCGGGTCGGGGGAATTTACGATTTATTATCGCTAACCGGGTGTTGCCTTGGGGGGAATTCTACATGGCACTTTGGTTGTGAAGAGAGGATTGATAACCTATACGGTTTAGGGCTGTTTCGGGTCTTGGTGAAATTGAGGGTCTAGGGTTGCCGAAGGGGTTTGAATGGGTTTTACATGGGGCTTGGGGGTTCGCAGCTTCGAAGACACGAAATGGCCTTCGGCCATCGGAAACATCAGAGACGACCACCTTGAGGAGTCTAGGTAGGAGCCTAAACCCTTATAGAAACCCTGGAAAAAGAACCCTTATAGATCCCTTTCAGGAGCCCGTATAAAGGGACCTCAACTGGACCCTGTTTTAGAGAACTACCCTCAGACCCTAAATCCTATAGATCCACGGCTGCAAGCCACAAAGATTCAAGTTCCACATCTTGAGCTCGTCTCTTTCCAGCTACGTAGAGCAAAAGTCCCGCAGAAAAGGCTGACATAAGCACATAACCCTGAGCTGCAGCTTCCTTTCCCATTGATATGAAACAGCACTTTGAGTTATGATACCATCCCTACGGGTTACATACTACTCTTACGACTGGCAAGACTAACTCTACAAGCTTACGGCAGATACAAACCTCCGAAGCCCAAACGGCTCGCCAAGAGACGGGGAACGAAGGAAAATAAGCTGTGCGGCAACGGATGCTTCGAGATGTGCAAAACGCTTCGGCAAAGTCTTCGAATGTGCGCGACAAAAAAGCTAAATCCAGAATTACAAAGCAGCTCACTAAAGAATAAAGACTAGTATAAAGTATACCCTCGGCCAAATCTGGAAACACCGAACCCTGCCTTTTTTGTAGGGCCCCCATAAATTCTACAGGAGGGTCAAAACAACACTTGCAGAATTTGTAGTTTAGTTACCCTTAAACTGCCCGTTTCGTAGCCCCCTTAAAATCCCAACAACCCTAGGTTATGGCAGATTACAAAGGTTGCTAAGGCGCCTGTAGCACAGGAATCCTCACCCACTCCCTGCGTTGGCGCTTTCAACTTACTGCGAAGCCATGGCCCAGGCATTGGCATGAAGCTCTCAACCAAATTCCAACTCCTCTGCCTCTGCACAGAAAGTCCGGGATTCCTGTTAAGGGGTCCTTTCGTTGAGGAGACGCCGATTTGTGGAAACCCACCGAAGTCAAAAGCCTGCGAAAAGATTAAGGGACCTTGCTCCGGGGACTTGCAAAAAAGGGACCCTTTTCCCGTGTCCGGAAGGCAACAATGCTGCGCTCTCGATGACTTGCCAGATACCGTCAGTGGATCGACGCCTGGTGGTCGAGCTATCGAACTAGAGCACCCAAAATCCGGGCTTGCGTGGTCAGGCACGGCCATGCCGATCCCTGCCGTGCAGGAGCCCACAACATCATGGCTTCGACTGTGCATGTGACTGTCTTCAGAAGCCGAAGGACGAGTCTAAAGCATTGAAAAAGGTGAGACATGCAAATCACTAGCGCTACTGACGCAAACAATTCGGAGTCTTACGATCTCCTATCAGAGGATGGATGATATCATCCTAGATGAAGGGGGAGACCTTGCGGACGACCCCCCGGCCCTGGGAGTAGTGGTAGAGGGTGGTGTAGCCCAGGTGGAAGGGCAGCCAGGCGTACTGCAGCACCTTGCCCAGGACCTTGTGGGCATCAATGGACTGCTTTGCCAGGCGGTCGTTCCTGCAATCGTCCTCTGCGTTGCCGGTCTTGTCGGAGCCCGGTGCCCACTTGAGGAAGTACTCGTTGGCGATGCCGGACACTGGCAGCAGCAGGGCGAAGGCATAGAAAGCCCGCAGGCTCTGTGTCTCGATCATCTGCACGAGCTTGTTGCCTGGGAAGCGTGGTGGGATGCCGCTCTGCATTCGGAAGATCACTCGGAAGACAAGAGCCACCAGCATCAGGATGCCCGTCTGCTTGTGCCACCAGAGCATCTGCTTCTTGGCCTGACCCTCCGAGTAGGATGCTGCCTGAGCGGTGCCCACAGCACCGAAGATGCCCACGGCCATGATGAGGTGCAGGTGCCTCAGGGCCCGGCTGTAGGTGAACTGCGACAAAGGCTTGCGGTTCTGGAAAGTCTTGAAGAGGTACCAAGCCAGGGCAGCAACCGCCACGTCCGTGACCTTGTACTTCAGGTAGCGGCCAATCTCAGAAGTCTCCTCGCCGACCACCTGCTGCACTGCTGCCGACTCCGACCAGTCCGTGTTCTCCGCCGGCACCAGCTGGCCCACCAGCATGTCGCGGTCGCGCTGCACCCGGGCCTTCTCGGAATGCTCGAAGACTTCGAAATCCTTGGTGCAATCCGTGCCCGCCTTGGACATCAGGATGTCGTCGCCGCCGGGGTGACTGCCCAGCAAGGGCTTCAGGTTGTAGACGCGGTTGTGGATGATCATGTACGGCTCCTCCGCTGTGTTGTGCTTAGCAACCTCGGCACGGGAGAAGAACGGCAGGTCCTTGCCAGCCGAGATCTCCGCCAACTTCGGGAAGCGGCTCTCCTCCGACAGGGTCGGCGCATCCGTCTTGCCCGGCACCTTCACGGCCGTCTTCACCGCCTCGATCTCCTCCTTGGAGGGGCCCTCAAGACGTCGAAGCTCGTCGTGCAGCTCACGCAGCTCCATGATGATGGAGTCCACTGGCTTCTCCGGGCCGACCTTGCCGGTCTTGAACTCCGGGCGCATGTAGTACTCCATCCACTGCTTGCTCGGGAACCTGCCCGGGATCTTGTCGAACATGGGCGTCGCATCGCGGCCGGCCCAGGCAAGGATGGAGTTGCGCTGCTCCTGGTGGTGCTTCAGGAAATCCGTCAGGTCGAAGACCTCGCCGCAGATGGCGATCCAGCAGTCGTGCGGCTTGTTGTGCCGGGCCACCTCCGACAAAGGGATGTCGCTGCTCGTCCAGCCGACGGGGACGTCGTGCTGATGCGCGTGGTCCTGCAGAAATGCACTGGCCACATGGCAAAGGGCATGGTATCCTAGCCACAGCTTATGTGTTTAGGGTTTCGGATGCTTCCCTGCGGTTCACTATGCTATGCGCTGCTGCCCTGGGTCCACTCTCAGCATGCAGCCGCGTAGTCTAATCAAAAGCGAGCTTTACATCACACGGCTACTGCGTGACTATACTAAACAAACATGGAACCCAAGATCTGGTCTTCTGTTCCCTTGTTTCGTTCTGAAGAGGCTTTTCTTGAAAAAGGCACCGAAGCCCAAAACCCGACACCCCAAACGCTCCAAAGACCAGGCCCCGTACTATACATACACCTCAACCCGAGGCAACTCTAAAGCCCTAAACCCTACGCCCTGAACCCTAAAGCGACACTCTAAACCCTCAACCTAAACCCCCAAACCCGATAAAGCCTAAACCCAAAACCCTGAACCCGATCCTGGTGCGTGAGGAGCTCCTCCATCGCTCGCTTCACCTCAGCGGCCTTCTCGAAGTCCTGGCACGTCGGAAGGAGGAGTTATGGGCCTTAGGCTTGTGGCTGTCTTTTGAGACTTATAAGATTTGCATTTCTCGAGTTTCTGGAACTAGCTCGTACAGGCATGCATGCAGTCGTTCTTTCATTCAGTTGTACCATCCATCCATCCATCCCTCCCTCCATCCATCCCTCCATCCCTTCATCCCTCCATACATCCGTACATCCGTCCATCCATGTATCCATCCGTACATCCATCCATGAATCCATTCATCCATCCATCCATCCATCCATCAATTCATCCGATCTCCATTTTCTCTGCTCCCAGCCTCCGATCGTCACAGGGGTGCAAGCCGATTCCCTGACCTCTCGCCGAAACTTCTAACCCCCCAACTTCGGAAGTCATAGTGATGTCATAGTGTCTTTCAGGATGGTGTTGAACAAGCCTTCCCTGCACATATACATCATGAAGTGCCCTGAAAACCGACTGCGTGCCCCATCGATCTTCCACGCAGAGACACAAAAAATCGCAAGCCGAGGCTTGGATAGAAACAACCTGCGCAGGCACTGCGAGTCCAAGTTTACTTCTGCATGTGTAACCATTTTTTTGTATTTCTGGAAGCAATAAACCTCAACACATGACACTGTGGTTCTAAGGGCCTACGTCCTACGTCCATTGCCAGCACTCTGGTCTCGCTTGCGGACGCCACAGCGATTTGTAATCTTGGACCGCGTGCGCTGCCGCAGCACCGCGGCTCGGGAGCACGCAGCATCAGTAGCGGATGGGAGCCAAGATGCTTTCACAAAGAAGACTCGCCTGGTTTCGCGAAGTTCGACCGTAAACGAAGCAACAAGAAAACTCCCTCCAGCTGCCTCAGGAACGAAAGTAGGAAGCACCCCAGAACACCCCCACCCACTCGAATTCAGCAGTCCCAGGAGACCGCGCGGCGAAAGAGAGCAGCGCACTGCGAGCCCAAAGTTACATCTTCAGCTCTGCGAAGGCACAAGGAAAGACAAACTTGTGTATATTAAAATATGTGTATATGTATGTGTATATATATATATGTATATACTATATGACTTGCGATGTGCGGCTAGAGGTGCATATAGATGTTACATGTTAGATGCATACCGGGGGGGACGCTGGAATCAGTGTGCACTGTGAGAGGATGCTAGTTCCTGAACACACAAACACGTTTGTGCTCTTCCAGGATTCCAGACATCCAGTGCATGCTCGAACTTATAGCGAGTAACCAAGGGCCGCGTGCGCTGCACTTAGTAAAATTGGGCGGGGGGGCACTCGTGCAGCAAATTTAATATTGAACTTCCGCAACGTCTTCAGCACAAGTCCATCTCGATCCTTGCACTCCCGACGGCTGTGTCGGGCATGGAGACTGCCCCGTCGGTCGGATCCACCACTGCCTTCCCTTTCTTCCACTCGCCTGCACGCCGTTTCGACGGCTCCTTGTTGTGCCCTTTGCTTTGGATGCAGGGCGGGCTGGAGAAGACTGCCACGGGCAGGTCTGGCTCAAAGACGATCTTCAGCACCTCGCACTCTGTGGCCTGGAGATGCACCGCGGTCAGCTTTGCAGCTTCTCCCGAATCGAGCACCACCGAGTCGCCCACCTTCAGCTGGTCGGCTGGGAGGTAGAGAATCTGGTCGAGCTCGCCCCTTGCATCTGGGACTCGCACGGGATGGTCCGGGGTCACGCGCAGCGTAGCACCACCCGCTTGCAAGTCGACCACTTCCTTGGCGGCACGGATCTCCGGAGGCGCGGCCACTTCGAGGATGGTCTTGCCATCGGCGCTTACCACCTGCGAGCCTTTCTTCAAGTCCGCGCCCATCAGGTAGTACTCGGTGTCACAGCTCCGGATCTTGAAGATGGCATCAGGCATGAAGCAGCCGAGCTGCTCGGCAAGATCCGACTCCTGGCCATGGGACGTTTCAGCGTTGGCGTGGCCGACCAAGTCCCGGGCTTCCCGCTGCTGGAGCTCCAGCTCACGAATGCGATGCTTGTACATGTCCTTAAGCTCTTCCTGCAAGACTTGCATCCGACGGAGCATGGCCGACCTCTCGGCCTCTGCCTTGGCCGAGGTCTCCTTGAGCTGCTGTCGGAGCTGCTCGCACCGCTCCTGGAGCACCGCCTTCTCGAGCTGCAGCTCGCGGCTCCCGGCCTCCTCCTTGGCCAAAGCCATGCGCGCCTGGTAGCCCTGACTCTCCT
Organism: Symbiodinium necroappetens; assembly: GCA_905231915.1. Taxonomy (NCBI): domain Eukaryota; class Dinophyceae; order Suessiales; family Symbiodiniaceae; genus Symbiodinium; species Symbiodinium necroappetens. The sequence goes on along the minus strand of CAJNJA010002571.1, from coordinate 2,805 downwards.
CTTGCAGGCGATGCAGCTCCAGCGTCTTGGCGGCGAGACGTCCTTTCTGCTCGGAAACTTCTGCCTCCGCCGCCTCCAACCGAGCCAGGAGCTCCTCACAACGCTGCTGGCACGTGCCGTGCTCGTCCTGCAGCTGCCCGAGCTCCTGCCGCATCTCCGCCGCCGCTGACTCTGCAGCTGCTGTGCGGCTTGCGAACTCCTCGCACTGCTCCTTGCACTTGGCCCTCTCGCTCTGCGCAGCTCGCAGCTCCGCATCCTTGCTGGAAACCTTCGCCTCGGCCGCAGCCAGGCGATTGCGCAGCTCTCCACACTCCTGCTCCTGCGGTGTGTGTGTGTGTGGAGCTCCGCTTCGAGGCGCCGGCGCTCGGTCTCCTCCTCGAGCTTCTGCCGCTTCCGCGCCGTCTCCTGGCTCTCAGCCGCCTCGAGCCGCTGCGCGAGCTCCCGGCAGCGGTCGCGGATGTGGGAACACTGCAGGTACGCGGCCGCCCACCCCCCCCCTCCACTGCTGAGCCGCATGGCTCTCCTCGCAGGAGCCCCGCCTCGGAGAAGCGCCAGTCGCCCCTCGCGTACTTGCCTTCCTCGGCCGCCCCGTGCCGGAGCAGCGCCTCTTGGAGCTCCTCCGGCCTCGTCTCCTGGTCTGCGAGCTCTTTCCCGTAGAGCCCCCGGCATCGCTCGAGCCAGGCCTCGGCCTCCGCCGGCTGCGAGGCCCACAAATCCACCAGCCCATGGCTCAACGCCTCGAGAGCTCGGACCGGAGGGGCATAATATGGACCAGTCAAGCAGGCGAAGGCGTCGATGACGGTCGCCAGGGGCCAGCCGGCAGGGACTTTGGTGAGGTCATAGAGGAGTCTTGCTTCGGGCTGCTGGGGCATGGCGGCGCGCCTCGGAAGCTGGGCAAAGGGGACCTCGCAGTCGTCTTTGTGAGCCGCTATAGATGGGCACTCCAACAATCAGCCAACGACCTCTTCCGAGGCTAAGGCACACTGAATTTGCATTCACGTGTGGTTGTGTCCTTACTCCGCTCAAGCCGGGAGCGATCTCCGCTTCGAATCGGTTTAGGGGTTCGGGGTTTCGGGGTCTTAAAAACTCTTGGAGCCCTCAACCCAAAAATCCAGTCAGCCTCTCAATATTCGATTTGGTTTAGGGTGGAGGATTTCAGGGTCTTTAAAATATCCTGGAGCCCTTAACCCAAAAACCCATTACAAGCCTCGGCATCCAGGGCAGCGCGCTCTTGGGTCTTCAAGCGCTGGATCTTCTTCTTCAGCTCGGGGTCGACGTTCCTTGGGGGAGCATGTCTGTGATAGATCAACGACTACCTGGGTAGATGTGTAGATACATGTATCCAGAAAATCATATGAATGTGTATGTCGATTATCTCTCTCTCTCTCTCTCTATATATATATATATACATACACACACACACTTGTGCCACGCAGATATAGATAGATAGATAGATAGATGGGAAGATGGATAGATGGATAGATAGATAGGCAGATAGATAGACAGATAGATAGATAGATAGATAGGTAGATAGGTAGATAGACAGACAGATAGATGGATAGATCGATCAGTTAGATAGATAGTTAGATAGATAGTTAGATAGATAGATGGATAGATGGATGCATAGATCGATAAGATAAGATAAGATAAGATAAGATAAGATAAGATAAGATAAGACAAGACAAGATAGATAGATAGGTGGATAGTTAGATAGATATTTAGATAGATAGTTACGTCGATGGATGGATAGATAGATAGATAGATAGATAAATATATGGGTAGACAGATACATCGATAGATAGATGGATGGATAGATACATAGATAGACACATAGATAGATGGATAGATAGATAGATAGATAGATAGATAAATAGATAGATAGGTACACATAAATCTAGACACACAGATGCCTGTATATCTGCACATGTGAACTTAAGTTTCAACATATTTCTACTTCGGTGTACATAGCATCTGCATTCATGTATTTTTCATGCAACAAATAGACAGAAATGCGTGTGCATATCTGATTATGTAATGGTTTAAAGTTAAATGGAGGCCGGGACACTTGTCTTGGAGGAGGCGCGGAATGCTGTCGGCCTCCCATACGCCAGGTCCCAACTCAAACTTGCGCTTCCGTTCCTCCCCGACCCAGAAACCCTGAAAACTCGAGAAAGCCAAACCCTGGCTGCAAGAGTTTAGAGTCTAGGGTCCAAGGTTCAAGACAATCTGCAAAGCGTAAACCGTTCAGCCTCAAACCGGAAGTGGCATGCTGACGGCCTTGTGTGTTTTTGTGCAGCGGTCCAGCAGGCGATCGACCTCCTGTCGGATCTCCACGATGCGGGCCTGCCATGAACGAAAAGTTCACGGTTTGGGGGGGGTGGAGTTCAGGCTTGAGGTTTCAGGGTTTAGGTGGGCCCTGAATGTTGAACTCTGCAGCTCTGAGCAAATTCCTGACGGTGACCATCCTGCGATTCCAACAGGAACGAGCAGTTGTAGTCGTCATCGATATCGGCAAGGTGGGATCTTGGTTGATCTATGATTTGCGCTGCATCCGTCTCTCGAACAAGTGCAATTCCGCCGAGGAGATGTGTTTTTCTGCTTATCCAAAATGTTGGGCAATTTCTGTTTCTAAGCCTCTAGGATTTCAGACACAGTTTTGGATGTGTACTGAGAGGGAAGGAAAAAGATTCAAAGAAAGCACGAACGAAACGGGGATGGGGAGGGTGGGAGACAGCAACACTAGAGCAAGATGCGAAACGCAGTGGGAAGGCGATGCTACAGAAAGATTTCACAATGTAGACGGAA
>CAJNJA010002560.1:0-18231 GCA_905231915.1 Symbiodinium necroappetens | reverse complement strand
TACGTACATACATCCATCCATCCATGCATGCATGCATACATACATACACACACACACATATAAATATATGTATGCTTACACATGTATCTATATTTATGTCTGTATCAGCGAATTCATTTGTGCCTGTGGATGCTTGTGGCAAACAAGAATCTGCAGGTGCAGGCAAATACACAAGTCAGTAACTCAAATATCCCATGAACAGATACAGACGTGCGTCTATACCCTGCAGAATCAGAGAGAGAGAGAGAGAGAGAGAGATGTATGTGAGCATGTGTGTGTGTGTGTGTGTGCCAAGGTCGAAAACTATCGATAGGCACACTTCTTCTGTCTCTCCTCTAGGACATGTTTGTACTAGAACGGCATAGAATGGCGGGACTGCGAGACCTCGTCTCAGGCCTGTGAGACCTTCCGCCGGGATGCAACGCTGCTTGATGCGATTTTGCGCATCGGGTGCCCAAGATGATGAGCCATGACTTTGTCGACGGTCGCCTTGCCATCGGGTGATCCGTGCGCATCTGCAGAGTTTGACCTAGGCCTAGGAGTTGCCCTGCCGAATACCTACGAAACAGCGAGCTCTGTGCCAAGTGTAACTAACTCACTTGCAACCTCCAACTTCGAAAGGTTTTTTGGGAGGCCCAGCGGTCCTAGACCAGGGTACTCGACAAGTCCCAAAAAATGTGATAGACTCGAAATTGCAAATTTCGGGACTGTGGGTTTCTCACACTTTTTCTGGGGGTTAGCGTCTGGAACCACAGATCTTTCAGGATTTTGGGCTCCCCACCCAAATCCGGAGCTTTCGCACTCTTTTTGGGGTCTTGGGTTGCCCACTTAGCGGGCTCCTGCTAGAGATGCTGCAGATTTTGTTCAAACCGTTTGGCGGACCCTTTGTCCTTCGCCCTGGTCAAGAATTTCGGGGTTTAGGCATGACCAGCACTTAGGCTGCCGGATTGCCCCCTTCGGGTCTTGAATTCGCCACCCAAGACTCATGTTCGTGGCTTCCCCATGCAAGCCGAAGCTAACTTCGCAGGCCTGACTGAGACATCGGGCGACTGAGGAGGATTGGAACGAAGAGACGGCCCACTTCGACGTGAGACGCAGCATGCCAACTACCCTAAGGACAGCGTGCCGAAGAACAAACCTTCTAGTCTTCTAGGCTTTCGTCTGCGGACTTCACGGCTGCTCTTGACAAGCTACTTCACTTCAGTCAGTACTTCCGACAGCACCATTTGAGCAAGGTTGTCATCAGCAAAGCACCAGCACAAGAATTCCAGAATTTAAGTACGAACCCTGTAAATTCTGCCTCCCATGCGGGCTCACCAGCACTCCAGGGGGCCACGTACTCAGCATTGACAACACACTCAGTTTCGCGTGGCCGACGGATCCAGTCAACCGCTCCTTCGTGTCGTTGGTTGACCACTCAAGACATACAGTGCATATCTCAGCATCGGCACCAAGTGAGTGTGGGGATCTGGTAGGGCCTCATTCTCCCTCCCACATAGCAAGGACGAGCCCGCATCTGGTAGGGCTTAGGGCTTAGGGTTTACAGTTTACAAGGCTTTTGGTAGTGCCGTTTGCGCTTTCAGGTTTCTCGCCTGCCAGATCCGTCCTTGCCATCCTGCAACTGGCCTCTTACTTCTCTTCATGTCCGCATTTCGTCTTCGTGCTTTTCGTGCTCTTCCTTTTGTCCCGTCTGTTCCTCTGCCTTTCGAGCAAGCACAATCTCCACAACAAGTTCAACTTCCCAGGAGGTGGGGCAATCAACAAGCCATCCGGAAGAGCTTTCTTGAGGTACGGGATTCCATGCTTCCACGTGTCTGGCTCTGCGCACGTCAAGAACGACACTTCTCACGACAGAATAACGATGAACAACTCTGGCCGTTCCCGCGGCCGGAAAATTTCCTGCTCGGGCCATTCCTTGGCCGATACTGAAGGGATGCAGTCACTACCATACGGATGTTTGGCGCCAGCACAACTTCGAGTGCCAGTGTCTTTCACCCATGTGAGGGTTAATGGTGCGCCCTCCGAGGAACCACGACTGTCTACTGCTGCACCGGGCAGAGAACATCTCTTTGGGGAGGGGACGCGGGTCGTGGTGTGTGCTTGAACGGTTTTGCTGGATGCATTCTGGGGCGCTGGGAGCCTGAACTTCAGAAGCTTTAGCTGGAGCCCAAGGGACAACTTCGGAGGGGCTGCGAGGGTGGGAGGGATGACCCCTGACGCATGGCTGTCACACTCCAGCCACATGCACCTGTAAGGCTGCCCGAGAGTTTGGGCTGCACTTTCAGGCTTTGACAGCAGCTCTCGGTGTTCTTCATGGCCAATCTGTCACTCCCAAACCCAAGGCATGACCATGCCTCAAGCTTTCTCTGCAGAGACTGCGACAACCACCAGCGTAGGTTGACCATGTCCTTCACCGTAGCCTCAGTCACCAGACACAGAACCAACATGCCAAATTGGAGAACACCGAAACCCCAGAGTAGACGAAGGCAGTAGTAGGATCTTTGTTCTTGGGTTCTAAAGCCAATGCCCACAAACTTGTGGATGCTTACATACTTATACTGGCAGAAGCATCTATGATAACATTCGGAGTCTGTTCTGGCTCACAATGCAATCTTGTCAGAGAAAGCAAAGCAGCAGGAAATGCCGGAACAAAGGGAGAACAGCAAAAGGCTGCTGCTTCTGCACTTCTGGAATGCACTGACGATCCCAGGAGCAGTATTGCTCTTCTGGAGCTGCAGCACCGGTTCCACAAAGTCCGCGAAGGAGATCTGATGGGCCTGGTCTGACTCAGACTGAAGACTTCTGGACGCATGATTCGGTTCCCCACACAAATCGTACAACGATCCAGCCGAATACAGGAGGCACAGCCGCAGATCTTTTGAGGTGCACGTGCAACCGCTCGGAGAGCAGGCCTGACCCTCAGCATCCGTGGTCTTGGCAATGCCTGCAGTACTGCACTGCGCCATTCAGGAAACCATCAGCCCTACTGCTTGTCGGCTGACAATCAGCATCAATTTCGAGGGTCCCATGAGTGCCGTTTGTAGGCTAACGCATACGATTGTCCTGTAATTGGTGCGACCACACCAAAACATAGTGCCCGGGGCCCTGACTCTGGCGATCATAGGGGGTGCTTTCACTCCAACCCAGGACAATCCGACACAAGTCCTCTTCCCTCAGGCTCCACATTACTAAACGCCTGGAGCCCGGAAGACCCATCACCGGCTGTAAAGCCCCATAGCGCCAAACCGCCGCGCCTCCATTCTGACAAACACTTTGCAACCGAATGCCACTGCAATCCGCATCCTTGAAATGATAAAGTATGCAAAAAGCCCGCACTCAAGCGCAAGTGTCTGAAGACACCTGGGCTCGAAACTGTTTAGTCGGGGCCTCGCTCTTCGAAGATTAAGTCTGCAAAGTCAATCAAGCTCACCTTAGTCATGGCAACAGCGGGGAAGCACTCATCCAGCAGCACCACTACCTCCTTGATGACGACTGCTTACTGTGCAGCGTCTACTGCTGTTGCTATTCCTACTTCTGCTCTGGTTGTTCCTGCTGCTACATTTACTACTACCACTACTACTACTACTACTACTACTATGACTGCAGTGTGAGGCAAAAACAGCTGCTGCTGCTGCTGCTGCTGCTACTGTTGCTACTGTTGCTACTACTACTACTACTGCTGCTGCTGCTGCTGCTGCCACCACTCCCACTACCACCACGACCACCACCACAACCAACACGACACCACCACGACCACCACCACAACCACCACAACCACCACGACCACCACGACCACCACGACAACCACGACCACGACCACCACCACCACCACCACCACGACCATGACTACCACTATCCCTACCAACTACTACTACTACTACTGCTGCTCCTGTTACTGCTACTGCTGCTGCTACTGCTACTGCTGCTGCTGCTGCTACTGCTACGGCTACTCCTACTCCGTCTACTACTACTACTACTACTACCACCACCACCACCACCACTACCACTACCACTACCACCACTACCACCACTACTACCACTATTACCACTACTACCACTACTACCACTACCACTACTACTACTACTACTACTACTACTGCTACTACTACTACTGACTCCTCGCACCACTGCTTACATGACTAGCCACCGCCACCACAGCTGCTGCAGCTACAACCAACAACTACTGCTGCTGCTACCACTACTACCACCACCACGACTACTACTACTACTACTACTACTACTACTACTACCACTGCTACTACTGCTGCGACCACTACTACTCCTGCCGCTGCTACTGCTACTGCCACTACTACTCCTGTCGCTGCTTTTGCTGTTACTGGGAGACCCCAGACCGCAGACCTAGAAACCTGCTTATTGCCACCAGGACCTGAAGATTACTGCGACTGGGGCACTGACATTAGTTCCGAACGAGACCCAAATCCACAACCCCCAGCAACGAGCCTCACTGCTTCTGCTGTCAGGACCAGCTGCTATGTCAACTCCGATTTCGTTCAGCGCCACCGCAACTTCCTGTTGCTGGCCAAGGTGCGAGTACAGCCGGCTTCGAATCTCGGGGGTTCAACTTTCGAACTTGCATCGGACTTCGTATCGGCTCGGAGTGACATGTCTTTAGTCTAAGCGACAGGGGTCGAGACACCAATGTTGTGGTTGCCACTGCATCTGCTACAACTGCAAACTGCAAACACCGGTGCAGAGACTGCCAATTTTCGAAGCACGCGGCTCTACCCTAGAAAAAAACCGTAGAAAGCCTGGAGAGAGCGAGACAAGGCGACAATGTAGCGATGCAAAAACATGTATCTGGCTACCCGCAATACAGGACAAACATAGCGCCAAACAAGCAACGATCAGAACACTATTGCAGAGTACAGCCTGCTATGGACCATTGCAGTCTTCTTCCAAAGTTCATTGCGGAACAGCTGGCACATTGAGAATGTTTCTGGGATGTGCAACGATAATCCGTGCTCTGTACTAGTGGGCCCTCCCCTTAGAATTACCGGGCCTCGGGATTAATCTGGGTGGGAAGGCGGGGAGCCAGCAGCCCACAGGCGGCGCTCAGCAGCCAGCAGTCGCGGACATGTAAAAAGAACTAATGTAGTAGTAGTAGTAGTAGTAGTAGCAGCAGCAGCAGCAGCAGCAGCAGCAGTAGTAGGGGTGGTAGTAGTAGTGGTAGTAGTAGTAGTAGTAGGAGGAGGAGGAGGAGGAGGGGTAGTAGTAGTAGTAGTAGTAGTAGCAGCAGCAGTAGTAGTAGTAGTAGTCGTAGTAGTCGTAGTAGTAGTAGTAGTAGTAGTAGTAGTTGGTGGGGATAGTGGTAGTCATGGTCGTGGTGGTGGTGGTGGTGGTGGTCGTGGTTGTCGTGGTGGTCGTCGTAGTAGTAGTAGTAGTAGCAGTAGATGATCATTTCCTGTAGCCTATAATTGTGAAAGGATTTATAAATCCAGAGGAAGCTAGCTCAGGACGGAATGATTTTGTCCTTGAAGAAGTGGATTGATGCGGAATCGGCACTTCCGGGACTAGGTCTACTAAGATTCTTTTGCAGTAAGGTAGTAAGTTCGAAGCCTCTACTAAGCTTCTCATTTCAGTAAAGTAGTAAGTTCTAAGCCGCTAATTGAAGTAAAGTAGTAAATTTTGGGCTCCCAACTCCCATCGCGACTCCAACGACTATTTTCAAAAGTTACGGGACTAATTTTTTCTCTCAAATATAGGTTTTTTCTGAGATGTGCAAATTAGAAAAAACCTGTCAACATAGGGGTATTTACTGAGACGGACCACGGATTAAGGCTCCTCATCCTAAGCCCAAGCAGTCTAGTCGTCGAGTCATTGCGTGCCTGGTCCCGCAGGATCTGGTAAAACTCTTCCTGGTCGACAAAAACGTCCGATCCTTGTTGGAGGCATGGGACATAGAATGAGCGGCAAACACTCTGAATGCTGCTTTGCAAAACGGTGGAGCACATCGGAACCTTCTTGAAGACACCACTTTGTACAACTGTGGAGACTAAGTCTTGCAAAAGCCTGGACATCATCGGCAAAACAAGTGTCAACTGCCATGATTTCTGACAAGCAACCACCCATAACTCGGCGGAGAGTGTCTTTCACCCAGCTGACCTGGTGTCATGCCACATCTCATACGCACTGGTTGCTGGGGCACCGCGCTTCTTCGCTGGCTACCGGCAGGTTGATGCACGATCTGCTCTCGCAGCAAACATATTACACAACATGGCACTTGCGACGTGCATCATATGTTCCATTGAACGCTGCAAATTCGTGCAAGCCTTCATTTAGGCCGCTGGAGTAGTTTCTGTGTCTATGCAGCCTGTTCGAAGAAGTGCAGCCGCCGAGGCGCCTGCAGCGATTCCTTCTCCGCCGCAGCAACTGCAGTAATTACCTCGCACATGACGCCAATCCTTGGATTGACAAGTCCGTCAGCTTAGCAACCAAGGGAACCAGTCTGAGCTCATGGTGCTATGCCAAGCATCAACATGTTCATGATCGTAATTGAGGAGAAGATTATGAAGAAGTACAGGCCAGCAAGCGCAAGCCATAACCTGACAAAGTGCTGACATTTCAATGAGATCGAACAGCCAAGCGATGCTGCTCCAGGATTAACAGCTAATTCTTTCCTCAGCTGGAGCTGAACAGTTCTTGAGCTCTGTTTCTATGCCTACCAAGATATAACTACGCAATTGTGCAGGCCGCTGTTGGACATGGCATGGTTAGATGAGATAATCTTTGGGCTGTCATTTCTGTTGCCGGAATATTTTCGTAAACGACTCGGCAGTGAACCCTGAACCTCTGCAGACGTTGTGGACAAGGTTGGACAACCATGAGTCATGGATGCGCTGAAGCATAAAATCAGCACTATTTATTGCTGCTTTTGCGAGCATCAGGTTCGTACATCTTCAGCTTTTCTCCATGACATGTACCACCCAAAACCTTCAATCGCCATTCTTATGATAAAAATATGTCGTAAGAAATGCACTCATCTCAAATCGAGCTGCTTTTCGGCGACCATTGCTGACACGAGGTCCCAGACTTCGTCCAACAGGGTACCGAAGATGAAGAAGCCTCGAAGCTCCTATTCACTTGTTGATGTTACTGCAATGCAAGACTTCCAGCCGACTGGACTTCTGCGGTGGAACAGGTTATAAATTGCGCGCCTTTGGCTCACTTTGCTTGATTGTCTTGTCCAGGCTTCGGACTACAGGCTTCCCTCTCTCATAAGTCGATAGAATGAATATGCAAAACCTCGAGAAAAAACACTCTGATACAGTTGGGGAAGTTGACCTTGAGTAAGTCTCGTAAGTGATGTGTGCGCGACATGCGCATCCATGGAGCCCCGAAGCAGGAAAAGTTGGCCTCGCATTACACCTAGGTGTTGGTCTCCCAATTTGGTCATTTATCGCTTGCATCACTGACAGGTTTGACCCATTTCGCACAACACGAACACATGTTCCAGCAGTCATAGCTGTCGTCCAGCCATACGTTTACACAGACGATTTCATCTGCGCAAAGCTTACTGCCAAGCATGTACATGGGAAGCTGAGGGTATTTACAAGGCGGTTAACCGATGTTCGAGGTTTCCGGCAGTTGCAGCCTGCTAGAGTGAGGGCAACTTCAGGAAAGCCTTAATCTGATCGACTTTAGGACCAAGACAAAGACACCTTTTGAAAAAGCCTTTCCGCCACACTTTGATTTTTGTAGGTTTGTGGACGGTTCAGCTTCAAGAAATCTCAAGACTGAGGGGAGGCTCAAAAGCTCCAAAACGGCCAGAAAGCGCCTTTGGTTAGAGCCCTAAGTTTACTATGTTGTTAGGACTGAGCCCTAAACCGAATGTGCTATCTGGGCGTTCGGCTCGGGACGAGATTGAATATGTGAATCATAGGCTGGGATGAGGTCAATGAGGTCGGGACACACCCGAAATTTCAACCTTGCTTAGTAACAGAACAACTTAAACTGATACCCCGAGCTCGCAGTTCTCTTTAGGGCCAGATCCCGACCGGACCCATGTAGTCGGTTAGGCTCAGCGTGTTGAAACATGATGTGATGCATCGCCTCTGATGCACGCTGATCTACTGTTGGCATGGAATGTTCCCCAACGATCTAATAGGTTGTTGCACTTCTTGATGCTGTTCTTGGATGCGGCCCAGAAAGCTTTGCATGGAGAGAAGGACGTTGTTGAAATAGATGCGGCCGCATTCTGTTCCCTTCAACGACTGGGTGAAGGCAATGGAGAAGGCCTCGTCGCTAACAGGGTGTGTGCAAAGAGCAGCCTCGTTTTAGTGAACTCCCATGCACTCTTCTCTTGAAAACTGCCAAGTATCATAGAGCAGCAGCATGAGCAGAGCCAGTGTGAATACCACCGAGCGCATTGCGGCCACAATGGCCTGAACGCACGAGATCAAGTTGTTGTGGCATTGGCTGCAGACACTTCGCGGGACTTCGACAGACCTCTCTGAATCTTGAAGACACCGGCCTTGACCAAAATGAAAAGCTCCGGCATGTAGCGCAACAACCTGATTCTGACGCAGCAAAAGGCACAAGCTTAGCCTCGACACCACATGCCATGAACGTGCGCGCGCGTGTGTTTCCAGCTTGAAGCAAGACTTCACGACATGACCGTGCTTGTCGGCCTGGCCATGCGCAGCAAGCGGGTGAGGCGCAGGAGCCGGGCAATCCGCAAAACCTGCCATGATCGCGGGGCAGTATTTCGACACCAACTAACAGAGCATTGATGCCTGCACATCATTGCAGGCAAGGGGCGCTTGCATCTGCAGCCAAACCTACACGAATTAAGAAAGACTGCCACAAACTATCTTCCACAGAAGGCTACAACTGAACATCCACGTGCAGGAGCGCAGTGCAAGGCTTTCTACGTATGTGTGTGACCTCGGGAGCAAATCTTACCGCTCGAGCTTACACACCTTTTCATCGTGTTGGGGCTTCTTGCACACTGGTATGGGGAACTGTTCTCAGGCCAGGCACTCGCAGAGACCTGATGAACAAAGAGCTGGATCAAGGGAACCAGCCACGTCCTCATTCGCATGCCAGCACAGACGATTGCACGCGTCCAGATTTGCGGAGAGCTCCGGCGGTGCAGATCTTGGAAGTTCTTGCGGCTAGGGTCCCGATTCGAAATGTTCGACAGGATATCAAGCTTGCTCAGCTCGCTGAGAGGTCAGCTGAACATACAAGTCGCTGAATGGAGAATCTGAAACTTGAGACTGGGAGGCTGCAGCACCATTGTCGCCACCAAGAAGAAATCAAAGACGAACCAGACATCCTGCGATCAGCATGGTGTCTAGTCTGACATCTCAGCTGGAACACACATACACTAATCTGCGAAAGTCGAAGGCTCTGAATTTTTGGGCTTTGAGACTGCAGGAGTCACCCCTGTGTGCTTTGATGCGCTCGCAGGTGAAAGTCAATGTCGACCTTCGGGTGCAGAGGAAGTGCGCTTCCATGAACTCGAAATTTTCCCAGGCTTCCCAGTACAATAGTTTTTCTTAACTGAGAAAGCTTTCAGGACGTGACTGAAAGGAAGTTGTCCTGGCATGCGAACGGACAGTGGCTTCTGTGATCCCAAGATCTTTTACAACTCCGCAAGTGATGTATACATAGCACATGACATTCTGCTTGAACGAGTATATTTCGACGGCTCTGGTGTGGCCAATCTTCGTGCTCTAAGGTACGGCTGCTAACGCTCCCCATGACATAGGTCCTTGAAGCACTTGTATTTGGATTTGATCGAGAGAAACCGGAGCAGCAGCTCGACAAAGAAGAAGGTGCAAAAGAACTGATCCATCCAGAAGAACACCGAGCTGGGGTCTGTATTGACCTCAGGTTGCACCGAGGTTGAGCTCCAACACTTGTCACTTGTCGCGTAGCACGTCCGAGGTTCCGAATGTCACCTCTGCCAAAAACAATCGAGCACATTCCAGGATTTGGAGAAAAAAGCCCTCGCAGAGGCGTCGGCATCATCTGGATTGTAGTCGGTGTCAATCGCCAGGTAGATGGCATAAAGGGCAATCCTGAGCGAACTGAATGGCCCAGTACTTCTGGTACAACTAATACTACCACTGCGACGGTGCTAGGGCTGCCTTTATTATTACCACCAGCGGCACCACGACCACTGCAGTCACGACGACCTTCACGGCGACGACGACGACTACTACCATACTACTACTGCTGCTCTAGTACTACTGCTACTACTACTAGGACGACTACGGCGAGGACGGTTACTACTACTGCTACTACACTACGAACACGACCACGACGACAACGACGACTGCTGCTACTACTCCTGCTGCTGTTACTAGGACTTCGATTCTATTGCTTGACACGACTACTAGTCCCACCATCACAAGGGCGACCACGGCGACGACAACCACAATAACAGTGCCAACAACAACAACAACCACAACCACTACCACTACGACTACTACTGCTGCTACTACTGCTACAACTACTGCTACTACTACTACTACTACTACTACGAGACCGAGCCGCTCGCGCAGGGGTGGGGGGGTTACTCCTGCGGGAGTAGGGTACCCGCCCTCCCCTCCCCGGGCGGGGGGGGGGGGCAAGAGTATGGGGCGGAGGGGAGGTTCATACTCCAGGAGTTTTTAAGGGGGGCGGTCGATACTCCAGGAGTATTAAAGGGAGGGGTTGGTACTTAGGGGGAGGGACGAGGAGTAGAGTATTGCTGGTAATATTGCACTAAGCAGTTGTTACAGCAAGTATCTACTCTATACACTACTACTACTACTACTACTACTACTATACTACTATACTACTACTCCTACCCAACAGAGTATCTTCAAGAAGTCCATCACACGTGGTAAAACCGAAACAAAAAGCGGTTTCCATGTAAGGAGCTGCAAAACTTTGCCCTCCAGCATGAAGAGGGCAAACTGCCGACAGGCAAGAATGGCGCGGGCCTGGGTTACTCCTACTACTACTACTACACTCGAGGAGTATGAACTGGAAGGGTGGGTTCGTATTGCAGGAATATGAAGTTGCAGACTGCAAATTCGCGGAAGAGTGTGAAAGGGGTTCAGATGTCAGGAGTATGAGCGGGGGGGGGTTCATACCCAGGAGTAGGACAGGAGGTTAATTCTTAAGGCTTGCATTTGAGGAGTCGGAAATGGCGGGGTAGGGCTCATCTTCTTGACAGGAGACGATCGATCTGAACCGTCAATGCTGCTCATTGCAGCTCTTCGACTGCGACCAGGACTACTACTACGCTCACGCTGGTGTACCCCAGGTCGAGCAGAGCCAGCAGGGGATACGCTTTCATCACCACTGGGGGGCCAGTAGCAGGGGGCAGGTGCAAGTTCTAGACCGCACGTAGCCCCAGGCATCGCGTGCAGGGCAGCTTCTGCGAGCTGCAGACGGCGCGTGCCACCTCCAGCACGTGTCGGGAGGTAGCCGCGTCAGTGAGAAGGGCCTCCACAGACGTGACCTGCTGCCAGGCTTGTGGCGTATCTGCCGTCGCCACCGCACGGCCGCCGCTAGGAGCCTGGCTCGCTTTGAGCCGTGGGAGGTCAAGCTTCTGAAAAACTGCATCCATGTAGGTGCTCAGAAGCACACTGGCTCTGACGGCCGCTTCAGTGACTCGGAAAGACCAGTCACCTGCGGACACGCCGTTTCCAACTTGCAGAAGATTGTGGAGGGGAAGGGCCAAACGGAAGTGTCGAGTTTTGCCTTTCCCGGCTCGTTTCGCTGCTTGTTGGTTGTGGCCATAGGCAGCCTCCTGCTCGCCAACATGCGTGTCGAACGAGTCCCAGAAGAGCTCTTCGGCCTCGTCGGAGAAAGTGTACCGCAGCCAGCGGTAGCCTAGATCTTCGACAAACCGAACCTGCTCGTGGGAGGGGCTGTGAACGCAGTGCAAGGTCCAGAAGAGTTTGGCCAGCCAAGCGTGCAAACTGCCTTCGGGGCCGCGTGTGCTGACTGAAGGGCGCCTGGTGAAGGGCTTCGCTGGAGTGTAGCCAATCCCAAAATGTACGATAAGAAGTCCTAAACCACCGGCAGCTGCTTCTCGCTCGTTTAAGCTGCATGTGCTTCGAATCAGTGTAGCCAACCCCAAAGTGTACGGCAAGAAGTCCTAAACCTCCGGCAGCTGCTTCTCGCTCCTTAAGCTGCATGTGCTTCGAATCCACCAGCATTGGGAAGAAAGTAGACGATGGTATGTGAGACTAGGATTCAAAGTTCCGGCATGGCAGCGGTTGCTTTTTGGAACCCAGAACCAGTCTGTTTGCTACCCAGTACGTAGGTGCCGTGATGGTATTCGGGCGCGTCGCAGGCAGTCCCACGAGCCGCCGCCGCTTCCTCAGCAGGGATAGACTACATCTAACATCGAAGGCTCTACAAGAAGATGAACATTGAGCCTTGGAGCTTCTAAAGCAAAAGGGCAATAGTCAGAAGAAGATGATAAGATGTGTAGGGCGCCAAGAAAAGGCTAACCCTGGACTTTAATCTTGAGGACTTGGCTTGGGAGGCCCTGACTCTAGACCCTAAACCCCAAAGCCCCTAAAATCCAACCCCCAAAAGCAGACAACACCCTGAACTTCAAACCCCTATTCGGTTCTCGGAAGATTTCTGCAACTGGGGATCTGATGGCTGTGTGGCCGCGGAAGTCTACACGCAGGATGTTCACGCGCGCGGAGGTTGGCTGAGGCACTTGGGGCTGCGAGGAAGGTCGGGGCAAGGTGTTGGCTCGGCGTGTGTGGCCGTGGCAGTCTACACGCATGATGTTCATGCGCACGGAGGTTGGCTGAGGCGCCTGGTAGTCTGCAGGGTTTAGGATTCAAGGTTTAGGGTTTAGAGTTAAGGGATTAGGCTGCTTTTTCGTTTCCTCTGCAACCCTGAACCCACCCTCTGAGAGAACGAACCCCCCCATACTCATGAGCAGGAAGCCCCCCCCTTTCCATACTCCTGGAGAACGACCCCCCCCCTTCCATACTTCCGGAAAAGGAATCCCCCCCCCTTCCATGCTCCGGAGAACGAACCCCCCCCCGCCCCATACTCCTGGAGAACGAACCCCCCCCACCCCGTTAACGGCGCTACCCGACTACGACTACGACGACGACGACGACGACTACTACTACTACTACTGCTACTCCTACTTCTCCTACTTCTCCTGCCACTCCTACCACTCCTACTCCTACTCCTACTCCTACTCCTACTCCTCCTCCTACTGCTGCTGCTACTCCTCCTGCTGCTGCTGCTGCCACTACCAACACCACAACTACAACTACAACAAGAACAACAACCACTACTTCTTCTACTACTACTACTACTACCACCACCACCGCCACTACCATTACACTATCACCAGTGCCATGACAATTTTTGGGCTAATTACCATCGGCATTACCATTTCTATGACCAAAGGTAGAAAAACTAGCCGAGCATGAACTTGAAGGGGCCGAACTTAAGGGGCACTCACACCATCCCGAGCGTCATGCACATGGTGATCTGGTCAAAGAGCGATGTCCTTCGTGAGGTGGCACTTCTCTCTCACACTGCTTGCTGGTTTCTGTTCTGGAGCAGCGCAGCATTAAGCCGTTCAGCCCATAAGCTGAATGCCACGGGCCTGGCCTTGCCTCCAACCTGAAACCCGAAGCATCTGAAAAACCGATACATCCCTCGTCTGCCTAGCAATCTGCCGGATGAAGCCGGTCGTATGGTAGTACTCGGCTGCTTCCTGTCGGGTCGAGTTGATTTCCTATTGTTCAACCCCATCCTTACGTTCAAATTCACACTTTTCTATCGCGAGTTACATCGACTCGCTGGGAGAACTTTTCTTCCGAAGACCGGCCGAGTACACATGGCTTGACTTGCCTGCAAGTTTGCGTGGGGCGCATACATGACCACTTCGCGTCGCAACTTCAACATGCAGATTAGGCTTTCTTTGCCCAACCTATGAACCTCGGGAATATCGTCTACGATCCCACTAATCGTGACGAGGATAGTACGCCTAGCCTCGGCAATGCTGACACGACCAAGTACAGTAGGAGAAAGCAGCAGTGCGTATGTTTTGTATGTGACACCACCTAGGATGCACTGTTCCCATCGCAGCTCGAAGCAACAGCGACACCTACCCCTTCAACGCTTGGTGGAGCTCTTGTGAGCCAGGTGCCGTTTGACATGCGGAAATCTACGTAACATGCGGTTCCTGTTCCGAGAGGCTGATTGCATATGGCTGGGAGGCCCGCCTTTCTGGATTCGTCTTGTCGGATCTGCTCACAGATCATTGCCTGCAATGGATGAGATGAAGCTTGCCAGCTAGTTTAATGATCCAGAGCACAACTTTTCGCAAATGCGAAAAGGCAGTTGAAGATTCTCGCAAGGAAACCACAACCAGGTGTGAAGCACGGACCGACACAAATCCGCTGCACGATAGTCCTCATGTTTTGACCCTGTCTTGGCATACATGTCTCTGACGTGGAAGTCGAATGAAGTCGAACGGGGCTGCCGCATCAGTCGGCTTTCTGTGAGCATCTGCCGCAACTACAGCTGCGCTTCGTCACGTAAGCGCCGTATTTCCGTTTTTTGCAACCCTGAGCCCCTGCAGTAGATCCAGTAAAGCTTCAGATGGCCTTGATGTCAGAGGAATTCCGGAAGACCTGGTGCTGCATGGCCTGGCCGCAAGAAGATGCAGCATGACTTCCGCATCCAATCGTACGGGCAGGGAAAGCGTACTTACACATTCCTGAAGGTCTCGTAAGTTGCAAACAGGCAATCACCTCGAGAACGGATGTCTACGGATCATGCTGGGAAGCTGTCGTCAGTCTCTGTCTTAACTTCGTCCTCAGATTTCTGCCTATGTTACATCTGCTGCTCGATTTATTCGGGGCCTTGTTGTGATCTGTTGTGGTATCCCCCTGCTTCGTCAAGTTCCCTGTGTTGTATTGCATAACAGCAGCAAAGACAGTATCATACTTCTTTCTTTGCTACCTAGAAATTTGTGTGTGTGTGTGTGTGGGGGTGTGCCTATGCGCATACAGTCGGAGTTGATGCAACAGCCACAATCTCAAGCGTACATATGGCCTTTTTCCGACAATGCAAGTGCATGATTCCGCTGATCCTGTCCCTCCTCCACCGTGTGAGCTGCGGGGTGTGACAAGATGATAATTATGCACGTGAGCTAGAGAAGTTGGATTTTAAGCCTCTTGCGGGTGGCGCACCTCGCTGTGGGGTCGGCTGGGCAGTGATCGGCTGGAGCAGGGAGTCTGCAATCCGCTGCAATCCTGTGGACACACGCCGTGCTTGGCATCCCTTGTGCCTGCAGCTTGAAGTTGCATAGTTTGTCTAACCGACACTGACCTTTCCCCCCCGGTATCTCCTCTCCATGGCAGCTTCTGCTCCTTACTAGGACTCCTTGCCGTCCCGAAGGCGATGCAGTTTTGAACCCAGGCCCTGCCTCGCGTGGCTGAGCCCTGGCCGGCTGCCTCGGAGAGGATTCTGGCTCCAAAGCTTCGGGTTCTCCGAGGGCTCCGAACTGCAGAGCAAGCATCCCATCGCAACCCAAACTGGCCTTTACTCTAAGCTGTAAAGCGGGTGATGGACCCAAGTCCCCAAGTCGTGTGCTCCTGTTCCCACCTACCCTCCTGAAAGACCCACCCCTTCCCTCCGAAAAGAAGAGCTCGGCTTTCCTCCCAAAGTCCGAGCCACGGGTAGCAGGCAGATCCTGGCGTGTAAAGGGCTCATGTAAAGATGAGTCTAGGAACACCCGATTCTTGTGCTCTGGCATTCCTCCGGTTTCACAAGACGACACAGAAAAGCCTCTAAGAGCCTGAAACCTTCGGTGTTGGAGCGCCTGCTGGTGCGCAAAAGCCGTCACCACAAGGCACACGTAATATGGCAATGCGTGCAGCTTCAGTGCCTATGGCCTATAGGGACGATGGATGCCGGAAGTGCGAGAGTCGGGGCATGTCGGCGGAACACCTTCATCTCTGTTCTTGCGGCTCCGGTCTCTTTAAGATGTGTCTGAGGGACACACGAAGGAACGAAACCTGGCCACCGTGCCCCCTGCCTTCTGGAGCCTTGATGATGGTTGTGACCGGGGTGCTGGGAACCTCACGCATGCACAAGACAACAAGAATTCTGACCATGCTTCTCACGGACTGGCAGGTTGGGTCTACCGTCAGCTCAAGACGATGCGCTGCTTCTCGGCTGTGCGGGTCCCGTTCGATTTCCTGTGAGAGCTGGCTTCCTGCAACCATGGGACGGTGCCAGCATCCACCTTCCAGCAAATGTTCATGAAGGAACCTGGGATTGCTTTCTGTCCTGAATTTCAGATTTGAAGCACCTGAGAAGTAAGGCCTTGCACAATCTCTTTGCATGCTTAGGGCCTTAGTGCCTGAGTGTAGTAGACCGGGCCCAGACATGTGGGCACACAGGGCAGCAGCAAAAAGGCAGCACAATCTGATCTTTTCGCGTAAGTATTCAATGGTACGGTACCTTCCGAGGTCCCGGATTCACGCTTTATTGCAGGCACATCCCCACGGAAAACACGCACTGCCCTCATACCTGAGCCTACCCCCACTTCTACTGCCGATGAACTAGTCGAGGGCAGTCTGCAAGCCGCCCTCGTTTCCGGACTGATGCTCCATGGCTTGTAGAACATTGTAGAAGTTGCATGATCGACAGAATGGTTGCCAAAGAGACTGACGGAGCCGGAGTTGTCTGCAACAGGCTGGCTCGCCTGACCGGAACAGCTGTCTGCGACGCGGGCTTCAGTCTGTCTTCACCAGAAGACAACAGTTTTTCAATTCACAACACTTGGCTTTGCCTGCCAGTGTTGCACAGCACAGCAGCACTGGTCGGCTCCAAAATGGGAAAACGAGACCCAGTTGAATCACCTACCGGAAAGTCATTCAATTGCAAAGAGCTGAAGCATCTTCAGGCTTCTCCATGTAATCCCATGTTCCCACCTTTTCCGTATGATGCCGCGCTTCGTTTGAAGGCGTTGCAGGCGGTAGCGAATCGTCAAACATGAACGTGTCCCCCTACTGCAACGGTTTCATCGAAGCGTTACTGAACCATTGACATGTCGGTGCCCAAGCCCAAGCCGTAGCCCGAGTTTCAGAGCTTGCTCGTAAACCCGCATGAGGGACCCTCTGAATTTTGGGGGCACTACCAGTAGCTGTGATTACCCCGATGCATCACTGCACACAACTCAATCATTGCGTCGGCTACTGCCCTTGTCTTACAGTCTTGTGCAGCCGCAAGTTTGAGTGCAAAGCTGCCTGGCTGGTCTGCTGGCTCGCCTCAGGTAGAAATGACGAACGACTACCTTGGACTTTGTGCCGAAGCACCGTGCACATGCAGAGGGCAGAGTGCAGGTAGCAAATCTGCCAATGCATCCCATTCCTGTCTGCGCCTGCGCTGCTATCTGGGACGAGAACCTACACAGCTTTCGGAACCTGGCGGATGTTGAGGCCCACACCACGCTGTATGGATAAGACGTGGATTTCCTCAGCATCCAGGGCCAAGACATCACTTTACACAAATGCGCTGTAAGCGCCGTGGGCAGAGACTCGCCAAGGCTCGTCGGCCGCCTGGAGCCATTCAGATCGAACGCAGCCTGCAAGGAAGAGAAACAGTCAGCCAAGTTTGGAAAGCGTGAGAACCTGAGACAATACTGTGCGCTCCAGTGTGGAGCCGGGATGTTTGGGAAAACAAAGCTGGTTCACTCCACGGAGCTGCGACCTTCTGGATCGGCAGCACGTGCCCATGCCGGAGCATCTCATTCTCGTGCACGATCTGCTCGTACTCCGAAGTGAGCAAAGCCTCTAGCGAAGCGCTTCGTATGTCAACCCTAACTAACTGCTTTTACCTTGTGCAAGGCCGGCTGCAAAAGCACACGCGGCACGAGCACTCAAGCCTCAATCAAGCCATCTTGCCAGCATCAGCGTCTTTGTTACAGTTTTTACCAGTCCGCATCCTCGTCTCTTCCTTTTTTGCCGGCCTCTGTTCCTACTATGAGCATCTGATCTTCCGTCTTCCCATTCTGAACTCATGCACCCTCAGCCAGGGTGCGACATATTGATGGAAGGAGCTCGATGCATCTGGACATTGACCGACTTGCTCCTTGTCAGCACGCGTTGCTGCTCCCCCGACGACGACTACTACGGCTACTACCAAAACTCCTACCGCTTCAGCTGCTCCCTCTACTGCTACTACTGCTACGACTACGACGACGACGAC